>CAJFCP010000059.1:2591559-2617470 GCA_904066005.1 Synergus itoensis | reverse complement strand
ACAGAAACTTGTCCCATGTAATCATTCTTTAAAAACATATTTCTTCCTTTCTATTTTAAAATGTTATTTTCAGTAACCCATTTTCTAACTCTTTTCATATTCCTTCACTCAGAAAAAATTAGCTGATTGCAAACAAAATTCGTTTGACCCAAAAAAACGTTTATTTAGCTATAAAGGGGTCAAAACGACATTGGTTGGAATCAGCAAAAGTTTAATTCCTTCTAATTAAATCAATTTTTTAAATTATTATTTTATTGTACTTATGTAATGCATAAAGAATAAATATGATTATTTATTTATACATAATTTTTACAGTAATTTTACACTTAAAAACCTGTATTCCTGCGATAGCACAAAAAATTCATCTATTTTTCTCCGTGTATCTTATTATCACTTTCTTCTGGTTTTTTTTCTTTTAAGAACAGTTATACGAATTGCAATTTAACAATTTTCTATCAGAGATTAAACTGACTTAATTTTGTTGACTTAATGTTTAATACCTAATGCGAAATCCATGTTTTAGTTTGAAGTAAAGCTTCGTAGTGAAATCTATCAGTTGTGTGTGTTCATGCTTAAACATCTCAAGTGTTTGGGTAAACCGTATTTACGTGGTAGATTTGCCTACATGGTGGTTTGCCAAGATCCGAAATGAGTCTTTGGGTGAGGCGATGGTTGTTATTAAATGAGAAATCCTTAAGGACTTGTAATTTGGGTAAATGACTCCAAAGGCGATTCGATGCAATCTGGATAAGTTAGAATGCAGTCACCACCAGACCTTCCTAATCGTTCAGCTTCCTGATACAATTTGCTGACGCTCCGGTGAGTCGAGTAACTAGTCTCCGGTAAATCTTCTGAAGGCCTGAACAAATCGAACTCAATAGATTAATAATATCTAATCAATAATATTAACTCGCATCAAGTTAGGTACCCGCTTCTCACTTCAATAATTATTCAATTCTGCTAATTATTCAAAATAAATAATTCTAATCTCATTTAAGTCCAAATACTCGAGTTTCGGCTTCGAAGCTTTAAAGTTCTGAGCACATTCAAGTGGTATTGATCTTTTGATTATAGTCAAGCAGTACTATTTGCTCGACTTGTCTTCTTGCTGTAATGGTCGAGGTCAAAAGCTAAGCAGAGCTTAGAGCTATATCCAGTTTTAACAATATTTTTGTGAAATAAAAGATCAGCTTACTTATTATATTTCATTTAGTAGAAAGTGGAGAAAATACTGATCCAGTAGTTAAATTCCTATTAATTCAGATTGAGAGAGCAATTTAATATTAAAAAATTAAACAGACAGAACTAATATAAGGAAAAAGTAATAAGTGAATCCCAAGTTTAAATTATGAGGTAACTAATAATTGTCCAATTAATCTCCACAATTACGGTTACTAAATATATACTTAATTTGTGCCATACTAAAACTCTGTGTCTGTATTTAATTGCTTTTATAAATATACATTACATTTTCTAGAAGCAAAATCTGCCGTTAATTAAATACTGACATGAGCTGGAAAAAAGATTATTACTTACGTAAAAAGCAGATGAATAATATCCTCAACTACGTCCTGACTACTTCTCGCTAAGGGGGTCTCAGCAAGCTCACAAATTGTTCTTAAAAGGCACTCTCTTCCACTTCGCCAACCACTTCTGTAAAAATAAAAAATTCACATTTTTGCTTTATTATCATTTATTTATTTTGATGGAATCATAAATCTTCATTCCATATTCAAGCATATGATTATTCATTTTTTCTTAAATTAACAGTGATAACCACAATTTGTGTCCACTGGCGGTCAGTAATGCCAATAATCATAGTAGAATTTGGTGCAGGATCAGCATTTCCTCGTTGACGTTGAAGCGTCTCTCAATTGGTCTATTATTGTGCAAACTACTAGCTTAAATGCCTTTATCCCAATTAATTATCTTTGAAACGCCATCCTTACTTCAGATCCCTTTGATCCCTTTAATACGACTTATATTTACGCGAACAAGAGATGCACCGAGTGATACTTGAATCAAGCAGAACTTTCAATAAACTAATACTAATTACCAGTCTCGTAATTTAAATTAATCATGCGGAATAATATCATGATGATCACTTTTCAATAAGAATAATTATTTGTCAGGATTGTAACAACTTCTCTTTAATCATAATAAATTTGGATTCAATGGCAATACAGATTTTCTTTCTCTTTTTACAATTAATATATTGAATGTTTGCATTCAATCGTTCTATTTATTTTAATGTAATCGATTTAAATAAAATATTTTCACTGCTCACATTTTGATGAAAAATGACATTACAATATGAATTTTTATCTAAGAAAAGATTAGATGTGGGAAATGAAGTAGGAATATAATTAGATGTTTACTTACTCTTCGAGTAAATGTTCCAGAGTTGAATATATATCTTGTAGCTCTAAATTGCGACTTTGCCTGGCTGATACAATCAAGGGTTCGAATTGAGAGACATTCCATGGCATGGCATAATTGAATTGGAATCCAGATGAGAATACTAGACCACCTCTTTTGCTCATATCGATTGGAACTGAAGCTCCAAATGTTATCTAAATAAACAAAAAATAATCAGGATAAAAATTTCAAATTATTGATTTAATTTATTATTAAGCATATATAGTAGAAGCTAATTAAGTTTTTCGAAGAACTCTATCAACACAATTAATAATACGCTTTTCCACGAGAAGAGCTTATTTTACTTTGCTTTTAATTCGAGCCCAAGTAATTTAAGAAAGTTTTTTTTTGACAACCCGGGTTTGTAGAGCAGTAAAGGGTTGCTTTTTATTTTTAAAGCTGAAAATATTAGAGGTTTTAAGCAAACAAACCATGGCGCTCTAATTAAAGAAGTACTACTGAATTTAGTGTTTATAAAAAGTCTTAATAAGGTTCAGCAATCAACATACTCTGATTCATTACCAAACACTGTTAGTGAGTTTGGTCTGAAAGTTAATGTAAGGGAACTAAATTATGAAGCTAAATGATACCAAAGTCGAGTAAAAGTATACTTTGCTAATAACAAAATAAAAATTTCTGAAAATTTATTCTTAATAACAACCAATGAAAAATTATTAATTGTGCAATTAATTTACGACTTTTTTAGATTCACTAGTTTTTAATATTTTTTAAATTAGAAAGATTTTCACTAAGATTGATAATCAAGCAAATATTCTCATCAGATATGACATAATAAAAATCACTACTCTGGAAATAATTGTCGTCATAATACTGTCAAGCGGAACTATTCATGATCCATAAAATGTCATAAAAAATACATAAAGCGTCGAAGTAACTCTACTTTCTTTGAAGTATAAAATGTAAACCTTATGCTAGAAGATTTATTATTGAAATATCATGTGTGTGCAATTTGAAATTTTCGATATTATTTTTTATATCACTGTCTTGTGGAGAAGAATTCCTGTTATATATTTCTTCGATGACAAATTATAGATTCTGATGCTTTTATTGATAAAATTAAAATCAATATAATAATTAGGGGGGAAGGGGAGCGAAAATAAATATTTCTAGAACTTGAAATTGCTATACTACGCGGAAAAGTGGCGTATTGGGATCCTAAAAAAGTATAAATAATAATGGTGTTTATCACTACCTGAAAGAACGTTGTTTCTGGAAATAAAAGTACTGGTTCGTTTTCAATAATTGCTGCTGCCGACGCTATTATAAAAAAAGTTGGTAGAATTATACGTAACATCGCGTCAGAATGGATGGAACAAAACTTACTTCTCTCTCGAGACGTGTTTCTTCTTTACTAAAATACTTGGAGCCAAATATTAACTCATTGGTCATTGGCCCGTGACCAAAGCAGCTCTTCTTCAGTTATATAGATTGGTAGATTCAACAAAGATTATTTGAAGAAATGAGTGAGCACTCTTCTCTTTCCTTTTCATTTTAATTTCTATATTACATAGTACATACATTATTATATCATACTGTTCATATATATCATACTTTTCCCATTTAATTAAATTTTAATTAACTTTTTAGTTAACTGAAGCATCAAAAAAAAAAGAAAAAAATGTTAACTTTTTAATTGGTTACCTTAATGCACATTCACAGTTTCAAGTTTGTGAATTTCATGAAAACGTGTGTGCAAGAGAAAGTTTTAATGTCACGTAGCTTATTTAATAATTTATAGCTGGTAAAATTGATCAAACTCAACGAACAAAAACATTTAAAATCCATTAGAATTAAAAAAAAATTTAATTCTATAAAATCTTTTCAAAACAATAAAGAGTTAAAAATAATATCTCATTCTAGTGTATAAATATAAACTAAATCTTCTTCATGAGGAAGTTAAAAATTTTGAACACAAGAGATTGTTTTACAGCTCTTTATCTTGAGCCTCTCATGAAACGTTCAACGACTGACCATCTAAACTTTTATCTGACTGGGAATTTTATGTTGAACATATAAACGGATTTACGGCATCAGAAGTTCATTGATGTGGTTGAGGGAGGAAGATACAGAATCGAAGAGGGCGTCCCTCATTTCCCTCTGAATTTCCGCAAAGCAGTTGAAAGGCGGAAGTAGATCAGGATGCTTGTTATTCGCCACCAATCATCGCCCCCTCGTAGTCATCTTCAATCCCGGAAGCTGCTATGTGGGATGAGAGAACCGAAAACTAGTACGTTTACAGATCTCTGATATTTATAGATATTAATAAGAGATGTATTTCGCTAATAAAATATACCCTTTTCAAATATCTTATCTTGACCCGTCGATTAGCTTAAATATTAAATGATATCTTTAATCGATAATGTCGGTTATAATTATATGTATTTTATTAAGGATATTTAAATTTATACAAATTTTTAAAATACTCGATCTATTAGGAGCACTGTCTTCAAAGGAGTATAACGAAGTTTGTACAGCAATTATGTTTGTCTTTGACCTCTCGTGAATCCTAGAACACTCTGAAATATCTTACAGCCACAAACTGGAGACTTTCATCTTACAGCATAAACCTGAACATGCTCCCACTCTGCTCTTATACTCGATAGTATCTCCTTTACGATACAAACTTCAAAAGAAAATACCTAATATTGAAAACAAACGACCTTACAGAAACACGAAAATTATAATGATTAAAATCTAAAAATCACATAATAGAAGCTAAGATTATATTCTGATATGTGCTCTCTTCAGCTGAATTAGTAAGGGGACTCATTGAATTACAGTAATTGACAGTTTAATTATTATGAAAGAATAATAATTAATCTAGGATCGATCACCTCGTTAACCCTATATGTAATAGAACACCGGCTACTAGTGATATAAGCTTTTGAGATAAGTTTCTATTGTTAATCTACCTCAAAGTCCTAACAATATTCTGTTCAAATAGAGGGAAATTAATCTAGTTTCTAGTTACATTGCAACTTCAAATGCTATTTTAGATTTCAGTTTTGGTACTCTCTAAATTGAAAACAGTGACTTCTTACTAATTCAGATTGTGAGAGTTGATCAAAATGAAAATCCTTATTGATTTTATTGTTTTAATAGAGAATTAAATTACATTTGTCGTCTATGAATCTTGTCTTATTACTTATTACTGTAAAAGGAATTTATGATAAAGACTTGTGCTCTTATATCCTTACCGAGTTCTCATCTTATTGCCGGTTGCCATCGGCTACGTTGAATCTGGTTTATTACTGTAGATACAAATACCAACACTCTAACAAAATTTATAAAACGCAGTGAGGTTGAAATTTCCATCTTCTGCACAACAAAGTCCAAATATCCTTTTTGAATTTGCGTAGAAGAGATTCCATGAGAAACCCTTGAAGTTTACAAAGCAGAAATTGCCCATTTACTACTTAACTTTATTCAAATCAAGTATATTATAAAATGAAGTTATTTTATTTTTGGTACAATCAAAAGCTTTGGAAATATTACTCGAAAATATGTAAATACTTAAAATTATTGGGTCATAATGAAGGGTTTCATATTCAGAAAGTAGTTCAAAAATTAAGGGAAGTGGAGAATTGGAAAAAAGGGAAATAACTTATTTCCATAGAAATTTGTAACATAATGGTAGAGAAATGGAGAAAAAAATAAGAAAAACATTAGGAACAACCCAATTCAAAACGTTGTAAGTTTCAATTTCAATTTCCTTTATATTCGAACATGAGGGGCACGGATAAAAAGCGTGCAATCCTAAATAGTAAATAATTCGTTTTACGATAACTAATTCCTCCAGTTTCATTTTTTTATTCCGATGTAAAGATTCCAATCAAATCGAAGAGTCCCAAGGGACAGAGCAAATTGTATTTCGAACAAGATCCATTTCTCCCAATTAGTTCAGCGTCAATAATATCTTGCGGCAGATCCTCTCGTTGCGAAGTTGAAGGTCTACAACAAAGAAAATCAACATATACGTTAACGTATATGTTAATATAAATTTAAATTAGTATTTCTATTGCATGAACATACAATAGAAATACTAATTTGCCTTCATAGACCTTTTTTGTCGATACTATTATAAACCTTGGAATTTTCAAGAAGCTCGTTGAAAGGGTCTCTCATCAACTTTTAGGAAGCACTCTTGAATTTTTTTCCCTTTCTCACGATTTTCTTCATTTTACCTGAAAACTAGCGTCTTAGCTGTACTGGTGACTTGCCAGCGGGCCCATTTTTTTTATTCATGTGTCCCCGACTCGAGAGTTTATCCACACGTAAGTACACACACATGCACACTTATGTTGAGATTTTCACTCCCACTGACTCTCCTACTCGTTTTAACCAAATTTGCTTTTCCTTGTGTACTTTACCTGACAATTTAGCCTCCCCCTTGCTTTTAAAATTGCCAGTCTAATTTTACAGATTTCCGTATCCAACATCAGAATCTACCCCAGACTTCATCTAAAAGAAAATATCCATTACCCATTGTACTACTGCAGGAAAAACAAAAAGTCAACGGATCGCAGGCAAGATAACAATGTGTAGTTCTGGAGATGATAGGTACGAAGGTGAAATTGGAATAATATTTCATTGTGAATCTTGAAATTGGTTTCTGTTTTGATTACAATGCAGGAAACGTATTGCAAGGAGAAATCATTTTAAGATATAGAAAGAAGTTTCTACTACATTTTACATATAGATTCGTTTGCTAGGGGCCTCCCATTTCAAATAAAAATGGTCAGGCATTAAATAAAAAAAAAATTTGCAATTAATAATTAAAATTACTTTGTCAGAAAAAGCATCCCGTGTAGAAATTTTGCTGTGGCCCCTGTCGGGCCCAGATCGGATGATTTCAGATCGGTGATGGAACGCTGAACCAGACCGGGCCCAGATCTGGCTCGATCGTGCTAGGTCTGGGCCCGATCGGGACAGATCTGGGCCCGATCAGGTTCTGCGTTCCATCCCCGATCTGGGCCAGGTTTGGGAATTTCTGCACGGGATGAGGCTTGATTGATATCCTCGAATATATTCTATCATAAAAAAGAGGTTGCTAATATATTCTATAGTCAATTTAAATTAAGGAATGAATAGGAATTTTATTGCAAACTTGTAAGACTGAAAAATCATGTTAAATTATAAGTTTATACAAGGCCATTTATAAAGGTCGAAATTGATTGTTTGCGTGGGTGTAAAAAAGAGATTTAATGTAAGCTCCCAGATTTGAATTTTAAACTACAAGGGGAGCGAAAAATGCGAAAAGAGCTTATATGGCTAGAGGAAGAAAAATATGAGCATCAGAATAAAGAATCTCTCGCTTTGATAATTTTAAGGTTTTGTCACTAAAAAATTACTCGGAGATTTAAAAAACTGATTTTTTCCAACTAAATTAATTTCTCGGCGAACATAATTTGAAATTCAATTCCAAGTTAATAAAAATTTATACACATGAAAATAAATAAAAGTGATTAGAGACAAAAAAATTCAATTGTGCATTTTCTGCTCTTGTGATAGTTTGTTAATTCTAGAAAAGAAGAAAATGGTAAATCACTACTCTAACAATATTATATATAAAATTAACTCTTATTTCTCTTATTTCAATGAGAAAAATTCTTTGGCTGATCTTAGTAACATCTTAAATGATATAAACTCAATAAAGAAGAAAATAATCCTATTTGATAAAGAAGCGAATCATCCCTTAACTAGATTTTCCACTACTATTAATTTCTTTGAAATATAATCGTCAAAGAAAGAGGGTTTAAAAGATAATTCTTCCTGGAAACTCACGTGAAAAGAACATGAAGTACATCTCCCAAGACTCCGTTGTGTCGCAGAGGCTGCTCGGACGTTTCACAGATCGACCTCAACAAGCATTCTCTTCCAGGAAATCCAGCACTGCAAAAATAATGCACCATTTCTTGTTCATCCTGTGGTTTATTGTTTGAGTTTATAGCAAGTTTATGATGCACTAAATATTTCTGTAAATAGCTGGACAACTCGTTAGGGCGTAGAGTCGGTTTCCGAAGTACGCATTTACCATATTCTATTATCTGCTGCACTTATATTGACTTGTTTATTGGATTACAGTGCAATTACATGAACAGTGGACCATTATATTTGTAATTTATGCTCGCTTTTGTTTATTACAAGTGAACGTTTGTTTTTGTTTTGCATATTCGATATTCGTCAGAAAATTTAAAGAATTTCAAACACTTTTAATGAATTTTTAAAAATTTCGTGTATCTTTAAGGGATTTTATTAAATTTGAAGGGATTTTAGAGGTTGCCCTGAAGTTTTAAAGAATTTCAAGCATTTTCTAAGATCTCAAAAGATTCTTAGAACTTTTCGAAATTTTAAGAGATTTTTAGAAAGAGAGGATTTCAAAAGGTGTTGATGATTTTTAAAAGATTTCCTGTAGGTTACTAAAAACATTTTTCAATTCATGTTTAGATTAATAACCAACGAAAGTATCTAATTTCTTTAGTTATAGCTACATATTTACTATTTCCTTCAGCAGAAGTGTTACTAATTTATTTAGTAGCGAGTTGCCAATTCATTTACTTCGTCTTTTTTATTAATTAAATTAGTAGTTTTTTTACTAATTTATAGTGATTATTGTATAAAATGTTACCTTTCAAATTTATTTTCCAA
This sequence comes from Synergus itoensis, assembly GCA_904066005.1. Lineage (NCBI taxonomy): Eukaryota > Metazoa > Arthropoda > Insecta > Hymenoptera > Cynipidae > Synergus > Synergus itoensis. The sequence goes on along the minus strand of CAJFCP010000059.1, from coordinate 2,608,383 downwards.
AACATTATAAATAGTTTTTCTATCAATGCTTCTTTTTTTCCTCTCTGCATGAGATTCTATGAACGGGCCAAAATCTATTGAGTTCTTCGGTAGACCATAAGTAGCTTCAAAGAAATACGACAAGGAAATTGATCTCTGCGGATCTTCCAGCGGCACAGCTAATGCAAAAAACAACTGCAGATTAAATATTATTAATTTATTTAACTAGAACCAATTAAACAACAGAATTATATTTTTTATCAAAAGAAAATAAAAAATTTCTCCTAAAACTCATCTTTCATAAAAATTTCAAATATTTTTTATTATTGCAGATAAAAAGAAAATCGTTGAAGAATGAAAGGCAATTCACTATACTTACACCCATTGTACTAGTGGGAGGGAATCCCAAAGCTCTGATTGGTCGATGAAGAATGTTGGCCATTTCTGAGTTCTGATTTTTGCTCCATACTTTCGAAATACTCGATATTGCTACAATTGTAAAAACCCTGAAATTAAAAAAATACATGTAAAAAATTATTTAGTAAATTTTAAAAGTACAAACTATTTTCATTCACATAATGCTTTTCTTTATTTTAATTACATCCTTAAAAAATGACTTACGGAATTTGTCGACAGAACATATCTGACAGAAGAGGGTCTGCAATCTGGAGACTGGAAATTCTTGAACTGACCTTGTTTGACTGAAACAGTTCGACTAGTGTTGGTTTTTCGATGAAACAGTTAGAATAGTTTTACGTTAAGTGATGTGCACATAAAATCTTTTGGTAATAATTGACTGTATTACTTCAGAGGTTTACTACACTTTTCGTCAGTTATTTAGAAACTCATCAATGCGGCAGGAAAAAAAAATTCAATTTTACTCGTTATTATGAAAAGTTGGTCGATCTCGCTTTTCTTTGTGGCTTTAACTTTCTGGAGTTTGTGTGAAGGATCAAAAACGGATAAGATATATAATATCGATGATCTCCTTAGGAAGAGAAGACATTTACTCTTTCCAAACCCCGAAGGCAGTGAGACCAAAGTTCAGGTAAAAGACATTCATCTTATTAAGAAAATAGATTTCACAGATTTCTCAATATTTTTTTATGAATAGGGATATTGATCAAAACTATATTTAGAGAAGATCAAAGGGAACCAAGCCACTTCTCAATTAATTAGATTCTTACTAATTCAGATTGAAATAGTAATAATGCAATTATTCAAATGAGTTTGTTAGTGATAAAAATGATAAATTTATTAAAGGTTCTGTTTGGTCTCGGCCTTCCGATGGAGGGTGAGGTATCCATGACTCTGGGTTATGTGTTGAAGTGCAACTACGATCTGCCTTACAATTCATCCAGCTACAAACAGGAAGAATTTCGATACGGGAGCTCGGCAGATAGAGCGTTATCAGAGCAAAGGAAAAAGGAAGTAACACAAGGTACAACACATATGAAAAGTTTGCATGCACATTTTTAAACTTGGGACGTTAAAGTTGCCCTGTTTTCATAGATCCCGAAGCAAATCCCCTTCGTCTTCCTTTGAACGCCCGTTGCATAAAGTATAAGCTTATTCGTGGTTTAACTCTCGTGACCATTGCAAACCACAAAAAGATATGTTCGCAGTATAACAACATTGCTTGATACCAGCGAAAGCTTATAGCCTGAAAAGGATATTTTTTTTTATTCTCAGACAAGCACTTTCCACAAAGAATTATTGAATAATTAGATATGAAAGTTGGTTATATGGAAATATAAATTTTTCAAAAGGTATATTCATCCTCAATTTAAATTCAAGAAGCTTTTGTACATTTTTTACGTTCGTCAAAACTTTTTATTACGGAATATCTTTTATTTCCTGTTTCTGTACTGCAGCAATATAAACCCAGAAGAAAGTTTCATCAAAATTGAAGCATGCGTTCGAAATTGTTAATATTAATAAATGAGGCCGAAATTCAGTGAATTATTTATTGATTCCGAATTCACTATTTTAGAAGGCGGAACATTATCAAGGTGGAATTTATACCGGATATTAGAGAAGGCGTTGGATACTTTGGGATCAGGGAAGTCTTGTCTGCTACGTGTGGTTTGTGAAGCCGCCGAAACACCTTTCAAAGAGGGGTACGGCCTCTTAGGAGAACTTCTGCACGTCGTCTTTACGCCCTCGACAACTTTCGAAGAATATGATATGTATGCGGATCGCGAATACCACGCAGCGGAACTCATAGGACAGAAGGCGAATGGAATGTGTAAATCACTTTACCCCGAATGTCCCTACAGCCCTCTGGATTATTTTACCGAGAAAATTTACTGAAAATGGAAAGAAGCACAACTCAAACTTTAATGGAAAAGTAAAAACTAAATTATAAATACGGATAAAGACAATTTTCCGTAGGCAAATTGATTGTTGAGCAACTAGAAAGCAGTTTTAATTATAAGTTCAGCATAAGAACGCGACGAACAAAACACAAGCCATCATTTTTCATTTCCAACACGGATATTTTTATACATTCTTGTTGTAGTAAGCTCGAGAGTAAGCTGCATTTGCAAAAAAATTGTTTTAATATTTGTAATTACCCGTGTAGAAATTTTGCTGTGGCCCCTGTCGGGCCCAGATCGGATGATTTCAGATCGGTGATGGAACGCAGAACCAGACCGGGCCCAGATCTGGCTCGATCGTGCTAGGTCTGGACCCGATCAGGTTCTGCGTTCCATCACCGATCTGGGCCAGGTTTGGGAATTTCTGCACGGGTAGTATTATGAACCTTTGAAATAAGCATATAAGTCCTTTGTACATTTTGCCATCGTATCATAAAAAAGAGGTAACGATTATACCGAAAAGATTCTATGACAAGATTGTTTTTGATACTAAAATGTATTTATTGAAGATTAAGATATTTTGACGAAGGACATTTCTAAAAATGATCGTCAACCTAAATAAGGCGAGTGCATGACATTCTAGTGAATAAAAATATAATATAGGTTTTGAATTGTTGAGAAATGAAACTCTCTTTTTGAATTCATATTCCTCTCTATTGAAACGGAATATTACATTTTGTTTTTGATGTAAATTTTACTTTCTCATCCTTGAGATATTTTATAGCTCTACACGGGGCAAGGCATTACAAAAAGATGCAGAGTTTGCCTACGCCTTGACTCGTGAACTATTTCTCATCAAAGTTTTCTACCTTGTTAAAGTTGTCGCGCAATTTTAAGAATTTCATCCTTCAAAGGATCGATGTTGAGTCGCGAAAGAGTTGGAAAATGTAACGAAATGTGGTTGGAAGGAACTTAGGTGGAAGTTACAGTGACCTGATAGAGGAAAGAAATTTGAAGTACAAATTTTATACAAAGTGAGAAGTAATTATGAAGTTACAGAACTTCAATTCAGTGTTTTAAATGTTTGTCCTGATTCAATGATTCTAATAGGAATTTTGCAAGACTACAAAACCATGCATTAGGTCTACTAAGACCTACAATTCCATCTGTCTGAAATTAAATACCAGCCATTATTGGTGAAATAGTATGCAAATTATTCTGCGGTAAATTCGGATTTGTATTTCCCAAAAACCATTGAAAATCTCACACCTAACAAATTACGAAACAATGAACACATGTACCTTTGTTTCGAAAATTCCGAAAAATCGATTGGATTTTCTGCAAAGTGAAACAACAGTTGTGACCTAGATTCAAAGAGCACACAAGAGAACATTGAAAAAATCTACCATCTATGTGATAGAAATCCGATTTCGAAAAAAATATGAAAATGAATTATTTTAAATTGACTACAATAAAATTTGTAGGACTTTTGTTACTGCACTTCTATTTTAATCTAATCATCAAACTTCGTGTAAAACTTTACAAAGCTTATTTTAAATACGTGGGACACAATAAAAGCCTCTTCGAGACTACATCTAAAACAATTACCTCCATGATTGGCCATCATGTTTGGCACTCACTTCAAAGGAAGATTCCTTTATAGCTAAACACTCCTGAAATAAAATGTTGATAAGTGAGGGACCTTTAGATAGGATGTGAGAGCAATAAGAGCAAAACGCAATAATGACTTCCTGTAAAAGGAATTGCTCTTGTGAAGACCTCACTTTCCTTCTACAGTCAACAGGAGTTACAGACATATAACAACTAAATGCTGCAAAGTAGGACAGCAATTAATTTGAAACTCCATTTTGAAGTGAATTAAAGTAGTAAAAATTACATTGTATAAAAGTGAAAAAATCAGATTAATGAAAGTTACAAGGAGGAGGGTCCAAAAATCGTCAAAAAAAGCGTTATGTAATAAATGAATGACTCCTCTGAAGTATGATTCTACATTTTAATTGAATTCATTTATCGCCTTGCAAAAATACTTCTTTTGTAGCAAACTCATACTAATGAACTTGTTAGCAGTAGACGGAGTGTAGGATTTACAATTAGTTTAGCTCTATGTGCCTCAGTACATTCTTAAGTCAAACTCTAGAGAAGCTTCATTCACTTTTAGCTGGAAATGCGATCCTTCAACAAGATTAACGGCACACAAGTGATGTTGATAGTAGTATTTTTAATCCGCCAAATCAGTAGCCTTACTCATGGATTATCGTACAACAATCCAACTCTTTCGAGAACAAAACGTTACTTAGTTTATACACCCCCTGGTAATTTAGCCATAACAAAAGTGCAGGTAAGCGTGCTTAATGAACTTCTAATTTGTTTTGTGTTCATTATGGGTTTTCTCATTACTTTTAATTAGACTCGATGAACTCAGCTTAAATAAAATGGTTCACTTGATTTCGCTGCTTGAGTTATTACACAAACACTTCACATAAGAGAAAAATATGAGAAATATTGTGCAACACAGAAAAAAAGTCTAGTTTTTGTTACAACTTTTCTTGTTACACTTTGATTTAAGTCCGTCTCTAGACTTAACGCTAGATTTAGGTCCATATTTCTTAAAAAAAAGACCATAACAAAAACTAGAGATTTTTTCTGTGAAGATTTAAAAGAAAAGCTAATTATGCCTTTGTTTATTTGCAAAATTTGGTTTTAGTTAATTTTTGGTCTTGGGTTGCCTATGGAAGTTGATGTCAGTACAATTATTGGATATGTGATGAAATGTAATTATGCTTTGCCATCCAACGCTTCGTACTTGACGAACCCATACATTCGGTATGCCAGATCCACGAAATATGCTGGAAAATTATTGGGAAATTTTCCATTTCCGTCCCGCGAAAAAGGTATGTTTTCAAATTACGCTTTTACGTTAAAAAATTTAAAATCGAACAAAATTTAACTACTAGAAAATTTTTAAATTAAATTTGCAATTATTTTTATTTTGCAGCTGCAATTGTTTAAATTTCCAATACAGAAACATTCATTTTATTATACTTTATTACACAAGTAAAAAGATTACCAAATTCCGTCAATGAAATATACCATAAAAATGTATATAAAACCAGTTCAGTAAAGTTGTACCTAAAGATAAAGGTTTTCAGCACTTTTATAATCAGATATTTTTTATTACTAAAGATCCTTCATATAAATTTTATCGAAACTGTTACGGAAAAAGCGTTTCGTTTTTGAGAAATACATTTACGCAGTCAAAGCTTATCTTTCATTTATCGTGTATTCTTCGCTTAAATGAATTTAAATACATTTTTGACAGAAAGCATTCCATTTTTAGCACTGTGAGTGCTTTCTTCTTTTATCTATTAATCTTTATACGTTTTTCGAAGGAACAATAATAATCGAACCATGATTTCCCTTCGGGTCTGATTCGCGCCGAGAAAATACGGATTACTGATGGAAAAAGCGAACATCCTCCCCTTTACATATTAAAAGCGTATTTTTATTGTGAATCCCACAACATAAGCTCAGTCGAGACTGACGTTGAATAGAGTTGAAGCTATATAATAATGCTTTATCATACATATATACAGTATTCTATTCTATATTTCGCTAATCATCCTCTTTTACTTTCTCTTCTCTCTCAATCTCAATTCGAAAGAAAAATTGACTAATTGAATTACTAGCCTTATATTATGAAAAATTGCAATTATTTTTATAATGATAGCCATTAATTTTTTTGAACTATCAGAATGAAATCAACGTTCTTTATTATTGTGTGCATATAATTTTCCACCCTTTATTCAGGTCGATCTGCAGTGGCCAGCAAATATATGTCTCGGTATGAAATTTATAAAATGGTAGAAAACGCTATAGATGCTTTCCAATCGGGAAAAGCTTGCTTATTGAAAGCTATTTGCGAATCAGCAGGGACGTCTTTGAGCGGCGAAGCTGGTATTTCTTCGCAGATTCTGCAGGCTTTCCTCACGTAAGGCTTTTCTCTGAATTTAAAATAATTCAATCAAAATGTTTTCGTTCCTAATATCGTTTCAAGATTTTTACACTGCTTCCATTTCTTTTTATTTTCATACACTGAATTTTTAAAGTACAAATATTAAATTTTATCTTGTAGAACCATGTTTAAGTATAAATTTAAGGAAAATTATATTAGTTAAAAGTACTTTGGCAATACTAATAAGATAACTTTTTAAAACTTTTTTCTTTTCAGACCCTCTACTACATCTGAAGATTACGAAGATCCTAATGATCAAGAATATCACGCAGCTGAAGCGCTTGGAAGAAAAGATCCTACACAATGTATACATATTTTTCCAGAATGTGAGAATGATATTTTAGACTACTTTACGGAAGTTCTCTGAATAAATTTTACTTGAAATGTAGATTTTATTGCAGACATTCTTAAAGTATAATACTTAAGTGGTGCATAAAATAAGATTTACTATCAAAGTTCCTTCTTTGAATTTTAGGTAGTTTTACTTTTCCACTCTTATCATTACATTTAAATGAACACTTTGATTTGATTTTACTGTAAGATTGGCACAAAAATATTATTCATTTTTACCAAGACGATATCGAACTAGTAATGCAATATTGTAGTTTCTGCGTTCTGACTCTTTAATTTATGTTGCGGGGACTACAATGAAAAACTGATATTAAAAGTATTAGCAAAAAAGAAAAGTGCCGTATAACAAGTGCCCGCAACAGTACGTGACGTAGTTATCGGACGTTATTGGCAGTTTTGTCGTTCAATAACAGGTGCACATAAAGAGAAAATAGTCCGGTGAAAATTTATGAGAGGCGGTGAGCAAAAAAGTCTAATAGCGGAATGTAACTCCATTCTAAAACTTTAATTTTCCCATTTCATCGGCCGTCCGCAATCGGGTTTAATAGATTGACGATATAGCCTTTTCAGACAATTGTACATTGCATCAATTTGTTCTCTAAAAAAGCATATAGGATAATTACCCAATTCATCGAACAATAAATTTACAACTCTGCGATATAAACTTATAAGAAAAATGCAGTTTCCTATATAGTTTTCCACATAATTTCACATACATATAACTAGTTTCGTATATAGTTTCCTACATGGGTTTTTTCAATATGGTATATAGTAGTAAAAACGTTAATGTTTCTGTAAAAAAGGTCGTTTTATTCGGTCATTCTGCAGGTAGTAATTCAATTCCAAGATGGAATCACATTCTAAGACGATGGACTAAGTGGGTCCAGGTCGAATGCACAGAGTCCAGTTGACACTTTACTATCCATGCAGCTGGAGCTCTTAAGACCTGAAGAAAGATCCTTTTAGAGAAAAATGCTGTTTTTATTACCGCGTAGGTGTGTCGTTACTCGCAATCTTGTCACAGGCGTACTTTCTTGTCATTTACGACTATTCGGAAAGAATTTAGCACATTAACTGAGTTGGCGTGCATGACAGAAAAAAAATTTAGTTTCATTTCTCTTCCATTTTTTCCTTGGATATTCAACTTATTTTCGTCTCCAAGTGTAGACTGAATGATTTTCAAGAGACCTCACAAGGTTTTAATTAAAAATTTTCAAATGATTTTAAAAGGTTATAAAAAAAAAATTCATCTCAGCTAAAATCACCCAAGGGATAAAAAATCGTCATTAATTTTTAGTGAAATTCCACTACTTCAAATTAATAGGACAGTTGGACTATATAAAAATTATTAAAGGTAAACCATTAAAGCTATAAAAGTCCCTGCATTCTTCGCTTTTGTTTTTTGATCTCATCGCTTTTGTTAAATCACCGTTAGGAATGTCTGAAACTTTTCCACTTAGCACGTGCTAATTTTAGAATCAATAAGAAATTGTAGCAAGCGAGAACTCGTAATGGACAAAGTAATAAATTCCTCTCGTTCTTAGTCGTATTCAGTTAACCAATCGCAGCTAGTGTCATTTTTCCATCGGTTATAACGCGATTCATAAAGACCATGAAGTTCGTGTTAGTCACCACGTGGATATTCTCTATTTGCACGTTGGACATTCTCTGTAAACAGTTTTCCAATAACAATGTGACGTACATTGACAAACGCGATCTTGCGGCTAAAAGCAATACAGTCGATGTGGCTTTGTCTCGAAAAAGAAGAACTTTGATTTATCCAAAGCCTTCAACAATTTTGGTACGTAACTGATTGTTTTCAAAACCATCACATATCGATTTCATGCACTCCAACAATTTTTTCGATTTCCAACTATTTACGCAGATAATACCATTTTCAATTATCTTTTTCAATGCAGAGCATCCTGTTTTGTGAATAGCTGAATGTGAATAGGGAAAAAAGCCCAATTAAAATCTTTTCACCGGAATTTTTGAATGCAGAATATTCTCTGACCGTTATCGTTTGCAGTTTATATAATAATAAAACGATTTTGAGCTTTTGAAATCTAGACTTAATTCAACGTAAATGTTTTCAATTTCAGTGACACAATATTAAAATAATTCTTCGTACTCCGTGAAATCATATTTTATTTTTTATACTGTTCTATTCAAAGTAAAGTATTTAATACTTATTGAATTTTGAAAGCATCTGTGTTATTCAATCATGAATTGATTAGGTTAATGGATTTTTTGTTGCAGTATGTGAATATCAGATTATCAATGATTTATTTCATGTAAAATTCTATTAGTTTAGGTTGAATTTCAAATTTTAACTGTAAAGTTATGTTGAACTTAATCTATCATATAAATAAACTAGCGTTGTATAGATGAGATGCAGAATGCTTGAAAGCCTATGAACGCCCTTATGATGGAGTACTTTGCTTAAACATGGAAACAGGCTTCCATATTCGTAATCTTTTGGTTAATTATTCGTAAAGCATAGATAACTAAGCAAGAGCACCGTGAAATACGAACGAGAAACGTCTTTTAAATTATTCTATCAGCTCTGCTTATACTGTCCTCGTATGCATTGCAGCACAAAGTTATCCAATTTCCTTCAGTTTTCTCAACATCACTCTGGAAATAATTAAGCACCAGCTTGCTCTCATTCTAAAAAAAATGTTTAAGTCTGCACTCTTAATTTGAATTAGTAAGAGTTTGAATAATTTAATTATTATTATTATTATTACTATTATTTTCGTCATATTGTGTTACTGATTCATTTAATTCAATAATTTTACTAATTTATAGTAAGCGACTTTGGATTTGATTTGAATTAGTAATAAGCTTTCTTTTATCAACATTATAATGAAAAATCACCCGTTTCTGCGGGTATACAGTTAATTTTTGGCATAGGAACACCTCTCCAGTTGGACCAGGAAAGCGTGATTGTGGGTGTGTTTACAAAATTCATATACAATTTGCCAGTAAACTCTACGGATTTTACTGAACCTGGAGTTTCCTACAGCAGGACACGCAAGAGCAGATGGATGATTTATAAAATAGTGCAAAATGCAATGAAGATTTATGGTTTTGGTGGTAAAGAGTGCATACTCAGGGCAATATGCGAAGCGGCTTCTGCTCCCTTTAACATGCATCATGGCCTTTTCGGACAACTCATTCAAACCTTTTTCACGTAAGTAAACAATTTTTATCAATTTCTATCTTTTATTGCCCAGTATAGTAGAAAATTGACAATTTATACTTTTTACTACCCTTAATACCAATTTTCATTATAAAATTGGCATTGCGATTAAATATTTGAAAAATCAAACTTTTGAAATTGGAAATCAAACTTTGGTTGAAGAATTTTTATAGGAATTTTTCAAATACATACAAATTTTTCATTTTCAAGGTATAATTCCTTGATTATAGAGTCGTAACTTTTTTATGATCTATCATTCGATTTTGGAGACGGAATGAAGGACTTAGCGAATTGTTGAAAACTTTCAGACCTTCGAGCACGAACGAGGATTACGATGAATACGAGGACCAAGAGTACCATGCAGCGGAACGACTGGGAAAGCATTTGGGCGAAAACTGCCACGCCCTGTATCCGGAATGCGAAAGAAGCGTCCTAGACGTATTTTCTAGCGTGGACTAGTAAGAGTCGCGTAAAAGTCGACGAATTGTGGCCATTTTCACTACCAGCGTCAAAGCATCCTACGGGGAGGGCATGTAGACTCGTTTCCAACTTCTCATTTTGGCTGCTGGAATTTCTCCCCAGGGTTTCATTTACCCAAAAGTCCCTTTAAGAATCACGCGAACACCTACTCAGATCCTAAATTAGAGAATTGCATTGTTCATTCCACAAAAAACGTGTAAGGACTTTATATTTAGACCATTTTATGTTATAATTAGCTATTTGGGAAATTTTTCTTTAAATTAAAAATATACACGAGCTCCAACGATTATTCCTTAAAATAAAATATTTAAACTAACTAGCAATTGTTGTAAATAATTAGACGATAAAATCCCTATAATTATATCTAATAGTCTATTTATTGGACAAAAGAAGATTATTAAAATGGAATGTAACCAGGAGATAATGATTCTAATAGGCTAGAGAAGATTAACTATAAATTGTAATAATAAAACATTCCTATAAATTATCATAAGCGTAAATTATTGACATGACATTCTAGTTCAATAGAGTTTGGTGAACTTTAGTTGAAAAAGAACCTGTGACGTTTATTATAAATAAAACTTTATTCTTAATAAGTTTTTCGATAATTTACAACTTTATCTAAAAAGATCAGCTCATCTCCGCATATAAAGATCTATTTTCAACTGCAAATGAAACATTATATTAAAATGGTTAAGTAGAAAATGATGGTTATAGTCAGACGAGCGAATTTTAAACAGAGCAAATTTTTACTCTGCTACATTTGTTCCAGTTCCAGTAAATTCAAGAAAAAAATTACAGCAGGAAGTTATTCTAGCATTTCGTGGTCTGAATTTCAATTTTTAAAACTTAGAGATTCAAACTACAGAAGTTTAAGAAGTATATGTTCTATTTTTTAGACAACCTGAAACACTTGGAAAACGATAATAGCAAACTTCTTGGAGTAACGCAGCTTTAAAAAGCATGTAGCCCATTATCACGAAGAAGAGGTAAGTGTGCAGGACGCTAAAAAGCTCAAGAGCATCCTATTGCAAAAGCAGGCGTTAAAATAGCAAAGTTTCAGGAATATAATCTTCTTTTAATTATACGCTGTAGACGTATTTTTCTTTAAAAATACGTTTAAAGTGCGATTTCTGCTGTTACGGGATATTGGCTGACTATACGTGGACCTTTACTACTGCGAATATTGAACCCCAGTGACTAATCATTTGAAATTATATCTCAGTATATTATGTAATATATTTAATAATTATTTCTATAGAGAATTACAGATATTTGACCACTTCAGCTTCTTCTAAATTTAGATAAAAAGATAAAAATATTTTCGCTGCTATTCAATCACTAATGGTTTGCTTCAGTGGAATTTTTTTTTATCTTCGTGCTTTCAGTGTGCATATATCGTCCGATTTCCGACTGTAAGTACTGAGGTACTCAAGATAGGAGCGTCTACCGATAAAGATTGCTTCGCTAAGCACGTATCAGGTAAATGTAGTACACTAAAGTCACTGAAAAGCAGACGAAACGTTTACTAAAAAGTCGGAGAGATATACGATGTACGAATTCCTACATATGCAGGAAAGGCCACATAGGCACTAGGCACTTAAGACGATTAAATTTATACTTAATTTTAGATATTAAAATTTTTTTTACTATATTGTGGAGAAAAAAGAAATTTGTCAAATATAATTTAGTAATATATTGCAATTATATTACTCTTTTAAGGGTTGCTCTTTAATTATATTTAAAAAATTGTTGATTTTCAAATTGGAGTCATGTAATTTTATATCTATTTGTATTTATTATTAATAATATTATATTATTATTGTATATTGTATATTATTATTATCATGGTCGTTTCGTAGATTCAATTTTCACTATCCTTGTCCTATTTTCTTCGTTCTGGCTATGAAAAACTTTTTTTTCTACTGAAAACTTGTAGCCCGTTCGATAGAATTTTCTGTTTCAAAGATCTAAACGACACTTTTATTTCATTTCGTTACAGCTAGGAAAACAAAACTTTTTAGCAAACTATGTTTTGCTAGGAAAGGATTTGAACGAAGTTAGATATTTTGTCTATTGTTCTATATGTACTTAAATTGAAGGAAGTTATTGGGTTTCAATACAACAAAATGGAACTAAAGTTTCGTTCGGATATTCAGTTTCTCTGTAAACCCTAATGATTTCCTATACTGAAATATACGCTGAAATGTGTAATAATAGAATAACTGTTATCAGATAAATTATTTATAACCTCTTTACAATATTTTTAATCATTTTTCATTTTACATCTCACAGATACAATTTTAACTAATTTCGGATTTGAGTTTTTGAATTTCGATGTTTACAATGTTTCAGCTTTTGTAATACGATTAATTCCTTTTTTCCAATTTACACATACAATTTCCATTAATTATCTCGGTTCGAATGAATTTTACTGTTATGAATGTTATTATCATTGAATTTGAGTATAAAAACTGAGTCTCGAAGTAGCGACTGGACTAGATTATTTAAAAATCTGAGGTGATAAGAAGATGTAGAATATTTGGATTGAATTATCTGAAGCAAAATGAAGAGAAAATTATTTGCTCGTGTTATCTCTTCATGTTGCTTACTATATAGGCATATGTAATTGTATACTACCATGTACCGCATACCGTGTGGCGTTCACAGTTAGAGTGTTCTTAACTTATTTACAACAGATGCAGGTGCGCACTATTCGCTGGTGTATATATCCGTTATGTAGTCATAAATTGCAAAGGGACAGAGGGAGTAAATTGTTTCACAATCGCCCTCGAAGCCCGCTTGCTCTGCTCTGACGTACTCAATGGGCAGACCCTCGTCAGCGGTGGAAGATGGCCTGAAATTACACACCGTCATAAACATCGATCACTCACTCGATTCTAATTGATCTGTTAAACTCATCAACATACACCAGACGGACGGTAATTCAATTAGTTAACCGATGAATTTGCATACATAGACGATATCCCATACACGTAAACGAGTTCCTAGTCCATCATTTCTCTCCTTCCTACATTCTACCTTTCTCATATCAATATCCATTCTCATATAGTTCCGATCCTCAACACCAAATGTAAAAGCCTAACAGAGATCATTAACAACCTAAGGATTATAGTAGATTTTCGTTCAATCGATAAAACTTAAAAAAAGGAATAGGTAAGTGAAAAACATGGAGGGGGAGAGAGGTATGAAGGATGGTAATTAAGAACATGAAGTACCAGACTATACCAGAGGCATATTGTTCTGGAATACTGGAAGTTTTTTTTATTATTGATTGTTCCATACCCTCATCTAAGCAACAGTTACTTCTCTTTTTTCGAATTTCAGTCAAGTTGATTTATGGTAATTGAGCTCTGATTCCTACATATCTCTCTTCACCTATTGGTAGGATTTGTATTCGCCGCCTGTACTTTAGAATCGAGATCAGAGCTTTCATTTTGAATGATATTAATAATTTCAAAGGATTTGAAAAGAATTTCAAAGTCTTTTAGAATCACTTAAAATTTTCTGAAATCTTTGAAATTCACACGATTAAATATATAATACATAGAATTTTTAAAAATTATCATAAGCATAAATAAAAAGTCTAATAAAACTAATTATAAAAGTATTAGGAAAAATGAATAAAATATTCTTGGTGACGTATTTGTAAATAATGTTTTTCAGAACCAATTATGTGAAAGTATCTTGAAAGAAGATTTTCTTTCGACATATGTAGGCTAAACAAACTAAAGGCATCTATATAAGGTATATCTATATTATGTAGCAATATTTCAAAGCCATTGTGTGAGGTATAGATGCACTTCTGATAAGCAGTTAGAATCTCATATTCAACAAAGACTTACGTTAACGTGATATGCATCAGATCACCGATGAGACCATTGTGTGGAAATAAGGGTTGTCGTGTCGTTTCACAAATACATCTCAAGAGGCACTGCTTACCAGGAAATCCCAACCTGTGAAGTAGAAGACGATCGATCAGGGTGACTCGTTGGTCTACCAACGACATAGGAGAAAAATAGATATTGTCTGAAAAGGGAAGAACATGGAACATGTGAAGCGTTGGGTTATTTATCCGCTATATAACCTGCCCTCCTAACTCATGGACTTACATTCTTCCCTTGAACACGTGACGAATGAGGTGAAAATTGGATTTACTTTGTCAAATGCGCAATATCCCGCCAAGGATCTTTACAAGTTTAAGTATGTATCTGTTAGAAGAAGTGATCTTTCCGATAAATTCAGTCAAGAATCTATTCTGTAACAAACTAAAAGTGGACTTTGGAAAGAACACAAAGACTTTGCTAAGAGTCTCGTGACTCGTTACCGAAGCGAGTATCGAGTACCTTCGGAAAATTTCTAAGTAAACAATTCCTCAGAAAATTTTTCTGACCCTCACAACTACTCAAAGCTCCTTCACGATATTTTACTCAGCAACATTTTATCGGGACTTAAAAAACTTTAGGAACTGTAATCAATTGATACAGTCGAGATTTATTTTTGTAATAAGGATGGAATCACTCTATTCACTTTATTGTATTATATTTAACTTTGATAATTTTAGGGTCACTGCAGTTCGGAAGAGTAATGTGCAATAAGCTGAAACATTTAAACGAAATTGTCAAAGGCATCATTCAGTAACTCGTGCGGTAATCCTTTGTCCGTTAAACCTTTACTCTGACGAGCTAAGGTCTGTGAACTATATATAATCACGATGAGATATTGACTACGGAAGTTAGTATAATTCTGCTGAGAGCAATGCTGGAACATTAGGATTGGGAAAACCCTTCTGCAGTTAGAAACTTGAATAAGATTAGTGCTTCCGATGTACCATTCCAGCTGTCGATCTCCATCGTTCGAGCAAGCTAACAAATTCAAGGTGACAGTTGCATGTGCGCATTTGCAGAATGTGCCGGTATGAGGGCTTCGTCTGTGCATTACATGTACTTGTGCGAGGATTCAAATTCGTTGTGGCAGGTGAATTTGCATATTAGGGAACGTTAAGGTCATCGCACACCAAGATCCTACCAGTTAGTGTCCCTACAATTAACAATTGAAATCGCCTCGCCTACCAAATTCCACATACAAGCAATTTCATCTCCAAGAACCTCATACATACATTTGGAACACTCTGGTCCAATTTTCACATGTGTGGGATTTATTTGGTTTCGCTTAATTCGAACCATGTATTCCTGATGGTATTTTGATAGTTGTTGGGCTTGACAACTTCGTTACATTGGAGAATTTAGTACCTGTTGTTGTATATTCTGAATATAAATGTAATATAAAATGTATAAGTACCTTATAGTGATTAAAATCGAAATAGCTAGGTACTAAATCTGAATATACTGAATCAGAATACTGAGTGGGTGCACTGACCAAGTTTAATTCTAGTTTTCCCATGCATATATTTGCGACTCTCTATATATATATCTTATTTGTGTCCCTTTGTTTAACTTCATTCAATTTTTGTGGGATTGTCGAGACTCCTCTTCGAGTCTCCTCACTCCATATAAATTTTTGTATACATATAACCCATATAACACAGCTAATTGGAACCAATTCCTCAATTCTTGTAGCACTCCACGAAAATGGATTATTGATTGATGATTGATGTCTGACTCTTACAGACCTTTTCTACTGTGTCTGAGAAAAGTCTATTTAATTATATGGCTGACAACAACGTGGTTTTACTACTAACAATAAGGACTCACTGGCCGCCATTAGTGAAAAACTGTTAAGTTGCATAAGTAGAAAAGGCACGATGTGTTCAGACACGTTTTTTAATGTGCAAAATTATATTCTAATTATCCGGATTTTTATTTTATATATTAATTCGATGTCTGACTCTTACAGACATTTTCTACTCTGTCTGGAGAAAGTCAATTTAAATTAGATGGCTAACAACAACATGGTTTTACTACTAACAATAAGTACTTACTGGCGCCATTAGTGAAAAACTGTTAAGTTGCATAAGTAGAAAAGGCACGATGTGTTCAAACACGTTTTTTAATGTGCAAAATTATATCCTAATTATCCGGATTTTTATTTATATATTAATTCGATGTCTGACTCTTACAGACCTTTTCTACTGTGTCTGGAGAAAGTCTATTCAAATTAGATGGCTGATAACAATATGGTTTTACTACTAAGGGCTCACTGGCGCCATTGGTGAAAAACTGTTAAGTTGCATAAGTAGAAAATGCACGATGTGCTCAGACACGTTTTTTTAATGTGAAAAATTATATTCTAATTATCCAGATTTTTATTTTATATATTAATTCGATGTCTGACTCTTACAGACCTTTTCTACTGTGTCTGGAGAAAGTCTATTTAAATTAGATGGCTGACAATAATGTGGTTTTACTACTAACAATAAGGTCTCACTGGCGCCATTAGTGAAAAACTGTTTATTTGCATAAGTAGAAAAGGCACGA
>CAJFCP010000059.1:2557884-2591129 GCA_904066005.1 Synergus itoensis | reverse complement strand
TAATGTGCAAAATTATATTCTAATTATCCGGATTTTTATTTTATATATTAATTCGATGTCTGACTCTTACAGACCTTTTCTACTGTGTCTGGAGAAAGTCTATTTAAATTATATGGTTGACAATAACGTGGTTTTACTACTAAAAATAAGGGCTCACTGGAGCCATTAGTGAAAAACTGTCAAGTTGCATAAGTAGAAAAGGCACGATGTGTTCAGACACGTTTTTAATGTGCAAAATTATATTCTAATTATCCGGATTTTTATTTTATATATTAATTCGATGTCTGACTCTTACAGACCTTTTCTACTGTGTCTGGAAAAAGTCTATTTAAATTAGATGGCTGACAACAACATGGTTTTCAGGGGCGGCGCTGACAGTATGGATGCCATTTTTCATCCATACATGAAAAACTGTCTGGAAAGATAATGATTTTTGTTTCAAAGTATTAAACGAATTTATATCTAGAAATGTTGTACGAAGGAAAACATTTTCTTTCAAGTAAAGAAAAAGCAAAGAAAAAAATTTCGGTCTACCCCCCCCTCCATCGTAAATCCATAAATGGAAAAAATGGGCTGCGTCGGCCCTGGAAAGAACAGAATTCATACTGAATGTCAGTTATTTTCGGAATTAGGTCGCCACTAATTCAAGATGAAATACACACAATGATGTGAAAAGACTTATGAACGTGTAAAATTCTTTCTCTCTTATTCTTACTCCTCACGAGTGGTTTCAACGAAATCTCCCCATTTTAGCTGTACACTTTATCTTCTTCAGTAGTAATAGGTATATCGTCCATAGTATAGAATACTAACGACTCGAACTTCGACTCCAATATGGCGTATATCGTTTTGCGATTTATGGAGTGTCGTTGACCTGCAAACCGTTTGTCCCGATGACGGTTCTCCACGCTCGATTGAAATTCCGTGATGTTATTGGGTAATTCGTAATTGGCCTCGAAGAAGAACGCAACGGAAATCGATTTTGTCGACACCGGGTCATCCAGAGGAATAGCGAGAGCGAAAAAGAGCTACAACAGAGAAGACAGAGATGATTAACGGTTTAATTAAAGTGAATGGATGTAATTCAGTAGATACGTAAAAGTCGAATGGAACCACTTGAAATTTCACATAAACCGGGGTCGGAAAAGCTTGTAACCATGCACTCTGTTTTACTCGCAATCTGATTTATAATCAACGAAGTTTAAATACTGACTTCGACTTGTTGCACAAATTGTGTAAATTACTAAAATTCTAACTCTCTTGGGAAAAAAGATATTAATTTTTATTTTGTAATGGTCCATAATTTTAGCAGAGAAGTAAAACTTTGTTTACAGATTTTCAAGAACCATGATTCAACATTCTGATATAAGCAGTAAGCACAGGAAGAGAGAGCGATGTGAAAAGTTTTCACCTTTTCCCATAAGAGAAAAAATATGTGCATGCTATTTAGCTTATTGCGACGCTAGATATTTTTCATTTAACCATTTACATTTCGCAACTGCGCCCTTGCGCCCTTACATTCTCTTGTATGCCTTAATATCATGTTAAACCCATAGAAAGTGTAGTACATACTGAAAAGTAAGAACCATTATTCATACAGTATATTCCTATAACTTCGAAATTGTTACTGTATATATAAAAAAGCTCTTATCATATAAATTTTAAAAAGCGCAGACTTTTCTGTGATGCACTTTATTATACTTTAGTACTTAGTAGAAAAGCAATCAACACATGAAACAGAATAAGTTGGAAAAATGTATCATATTGTATATTCTGATTATCATCAAATCATCATATTTCAAACGTAGATAGAACAAACGTCAATATGATCCATTCATTTTTTTATAAAATAAAATTAATATTTCAATCTTAATGTTGTAGTTCGTCGATTGTGAGGAGATTGAAACATTAGGCCTATTTATGCCAAATACAGGAACTATATAGCATTCGAAATGTCGTGTGCCTTAACCGCAAACCTTAACACGACCTCCATTTCCGGAAACTATTAACGTACCTGTATATTGCAACAGCATGCCCTGTAACCAGGGCCAAATTGTACTCAGCATCACGAGGACCAGGTTTCATTAGCATAGTCTAGAACCTTCTTCATCAGAAGGATTGATGCAGTTCGATAGGCTGACCGCACAACTACATTTAGCATTTAAGTGCCTTTATTTCTAATTCTCAACATGAGAATACGAAGTGAAATATAGAAATGTGGATAGAGATTTTTTTCTTTTGTTCACATCCAACTCTACACAATTAAAAGAGACCGAATGTAAAATGTTTTGGAAATCTTTTCCTAATTCGCTCCTTATTTGCAGTATTAGGTTCATTATATATAAGCTCCAGAAAATACAGCATGAGAAAAAAATTCTATTTAGTTCAATTAAATCAATTTTAAGTGATTTAAAAATATTTTAAGGGGTAATAAGTAACTTTAAGGATTTTTAAGGGATTTAACGATATTTTGTGTGATTTAAAGTTAAAATAAAAGTTAAAAAAACTGCATGCTTCAAAAAGAACATGTTTCTATCGTTTTGGTCTATATTATGTGTGTCTAAACTAATAAAGTTCGTGATCTGAAAGTTTAGAACTCGCTGACAACAGCAGGAAGAAGATATTTAATTAAGCTCTTAAACTTGTTGCCTCCTTAGTGTTAGTAGGTACATGTAGATTGCAGATTAGCTTTCCACCAAAGAAGAGATAATAAAGTCGGAATTAGAGAACTTTATGAGGAGGTGAACGTTTGATCTACATGAATAAATCAATCTAAAATCTGGCAATAATAATTAGTCTGCAATTATTAAATCATTAATATCATTTAATTATCAACTAGATCGAAAGACAATATATATTTAGTTGCAAAATTCAATTTTATAGTTAACATGTAGACATTCTTTAAGTGTAGATATTTACAAACCTGGCTCAGACCCGAGATACCACACACGGCCCGACCAGAAATCGGGTTTACCGATCTAGGCCCGGCCAGAGCCACAGAAAAATTTTTACACGGGAACAAAGTAAAGATTGAATTGTATGTTCACGAATCAATATTTTCATTAAAAATGTTTCAGGTTCCATCACGATTTTCCTCTAGTACTTCAAGTTCAAAAATAAATCATATTTCTCCCTCAGGTTTAAATAACAGAGAAATAGGAGAGATTTTCGGAATAATCTGACCTAAGCTTAAAATATGTACCAAGGACATACACAGGAAGTTATTTTTAGGATAAATCTCATATACCGATAAAGCAAAAAAAAAACATAGTGAAAAAACTGAGGAGGACAATTATTTGTATAGATTAAGTTTATCGATTTAAGGAGTGTATGCGACAGAATTTCATAATATTGTACAACAAATATGTTATTAAATGAACTGACCCCCATTTCACTCTCTTCCGGAAATGACAAAGCTCTGATGTTCCGGTGCACTGAATTCACTAGCGAGCTTTTCAAAACATCTGCTCTCGAGGAAAGTACAATTGCGATTACCAGTTTTATAAATACCAGTTTCAATCTGTAACAAATTATAACATAATATAATATTTTTCGGTTTATCAAAGCATAAAATTTGCACTCTAATTATTACAGTCCTGAATAATTGTTTATAAAATATACTGGTTGAGTATAATTTAACGAGAATAAAATCACGTTAATGGATTCAGCAAATATTCATGAAAAGAAATATATAAAAATTTGTCATTAGTATAAGGAAAATCAATTATTGATTTCTAAATTTGGCCCACGACCTGAATAAAAGTGTTACTCTATTCTCTCTCAATCTGAATTAGTAAGAATTTGATTAATTGAATTCCTCTCGCTCTCCTGAAAGCATTAGATAATTTATAGACGACACCTAATAATAATGTTCTAAATGTACAATATAGTAGTTAATTAGCTTCCACTAATCTTCCACCAATTCGTTTTACAATAAAATTGAATAAATACGAAAGGGTAAACGCATAATAAAATTCTGCAATTTTCAGGTAAGTAATTGATTCTTTTTGTCCGAATTAATTGTCCGAGATCATAGAAGTTGTAACCACGTGAAAAGCTTCTCTCAGCGTGAAATGACAAGGACAAAGAGAAGAAATCGGACAGACAAAGGGATAAAACGATATTTCAATTCTCTTTCTTTCAACTTTTTTTCGATGGGTAATCCACACATACAGCGACGAGCAGAAGATAGAAATGGAGAATTGAAAGAGGGTTGATTGGAACTAGTCTAGGAGACCAGAGAGAAATTGCATTTCCTCTATCACATGCACGCACATGCACATTCATAAAGCCTATTACGTTATATGATTTAAACAACCTGGACGTATAAAGGAAAAAATTATCTATCAAGTTCACTTGAATTCGAAAACGAGATTCTATAAAATAATTGGAATTTTCAGTTCTTTCTTTTAAATGAAATGAAACATAAATTATCATCGCGTAAGCTCGCTTTAAAAAGAATTAAGCTTCCTTTTATTAGAATCGATCCAGAGAATTGAATGTATGACATACGATAAAAGAAATCAAAGATTTATGTCTTTCGAGTCTGCGTGGATGTCTATTTCAACCCAACTGCCTCAGGATTTGATGGCTCAAAGGAAACGTCGTTTGGAAACGACTGAATATATTAAAGAAAAAACTTCTGACGCTACATTCGAGAAAGTAAGATCAAAGTTTGAAAGTGTGTTTATACCCACTTTAAGGTTTACAGAAGGAGCACTTCCGCTCTAATCTTTGATTTTCTGTAAACGTCTTTCAGCTTCAAAAGCAGATGTTCACAAAGAAACAGAAATAGAAATTTAAATAAGAACAGCGATTAATATTTGAAAATGGGGTACTTACTTTGACAAAGATAACTTCATCATTGAGGTAAACTTTCAGACTTTCTGAGATTGTGAATTCGAGACAGCCTCATGGTGAACTGATGTATTGTATTCTTAAAAGGATTCCTAATTGACAAATTTGCTTTCCTGTTATTTTACTTCGCACCAGCTCGTTACCGTTATTTAAGACATTTGTAAGTATAAGTTGCATCACAGAAAATTTCAAAATTCAAGTTCTTGAATTCTTAAATGGAAATGATTTATTTAATATCTATTATATTTTCTAATGCATATAGCACTCCTTAGGGTTCCATTTTAAACTAGAATAATCGAGAATATGTTCTAAAAGCTGACAAAGCTAATTTTGTAAAGTGCGCGTCTGGGACTAGACGTGTTAAACGAGCCGAGAGGGGACGCAGAAAAGAGGATTATCTTAGAAAATATGGGATTGAACTTCTTCGCCGATCGGCATCGTCCTACAAGAGAACCTATCGTAAACGTACGTGACGAGTATTATCAGTAGCCTGTTGTATGAAATACCTAAAAATCCTACACCAGCCCTAAAATCGAACTTTATCTCTATAATAAAAGCAGAGGGAACACTGACTTCATTACATTTTGGGGTCTTCTGATGGACCTTGACACGTCAATGACCCACACTTACCGTGATTTTATTCACTATTTTTTCTTGTTGTATCTATACACATAAAACTGAAAGTGTGTGTGTGTTTCGAATATGTTTTCACATCCTTTATGCGTGACTTTTACTTTTCTTTTTGATTAAAGAAATCCTGGAAACTGAAGAGAATTTCCATTAAATGAAAACGCCCTTCGCTCTCTATGAATCGCAGTCGCAAGATAATCACCTGAGAGGGAAATTGTACCGCTGGATCATTCAGACAGTCCCTTGGAAGTTTATTTAACTGATCCGCTAACGAAGGACTTTACACAAAGAGGAAGGATTGTCTTTCTCAACTTCCTGCTTTTCTACCAATTCTGCTTTTCGCACAAAGTTCGAATCGAAACTAATTTGAAAACACAATATTCAGCCTAAAACAAAAAATATTTATTTCAAAATAAATGTTAGATTTAAATGTATTTTATAATATTAAATATTAATGATAAATTTGCTGCAAATATAATATAATAAAGGAAAAAAAAACATTCTAATCAATTTAGAAATTGAAACTGAAACCTCAAAACTTCGCCCTCATTGCTCAAGAGAATAAAATCTATAAAAGACTTTTTTTAACAATATATGCTTTGTGGATACACATGATTCGCAAAAATGTATTAACGCGACAGGAATGAGAAATGAGATTAATCCTCCCTTTCTCTTCCATGAGCTTCTACAAAGTACAAGGTGAAAGGTGTACTTTATCGACAGCCATAAAACTTTACTTGTTCACGATTATCTGTAACCAGCAGGATCGATTCGAAACGTTCCATTTCCGGATTCCGTAGAATCAGACAGTCACATTTTACGACGATGTAAAAGAAAGAAAATTAATTAAAGTATTCCCTAATCATTTATCTGCTCAAAAATACCAGCTATAAACATTTATAGGATTTCAAAGAATTTCAAGGGATTTCAACAGTGTTTAAGGATTTTTAAGAGATTTCTATATGTTAAATATATAGATAAAGACATGAAGATAAATGAAAAACAATTTAATGTAAATGATTAAAAACTTTTTCAATATCAAATGCGAAGTCTTCTTGAAATATAAGAATATTTTTTCATCCTTAGAACAATAATTTTCCTTTAAACCCACAAAAGTGTCAAAGTAAAAATCCTCTAAATTACACGTGGGCGTGGCGACTTTCAAGAAAGATTGCCATCTGAAAAGAGGCAAAATGAACGAATCATTTGAAAAGTAATTGTACCTGAAGGAATAAAATAAAAAACTTCTAATAACCACTTTTTTAGACTCAAATAAAATTTCTTACTTTAGGTTCTTTTAAAACGGACGATAAAGAGTTTTATCATATTTTCTGGAAAATTTTTACACTCACTTTATGTGAATATTTTCAAACTTTTAAATTTTTATGTCAATGACGAAACTAAACGTGCCGGCAGCATAATGTTGTAAGTGAAAATTGAACTTAAATTGAAGTGAAAATAAAAATTTAAAAGCATCAACTAGAAAGCGCTTTTAACATTTGCAATATAAATATATCCAGAAGCTACAAACTTGTAATATTGATGTAATAGTTTTAATAACCGAGGTACGATATATGTCAATTTTATTTTATGATCCGATACCATATTCTATTTTACGGCCTCTCGTCTCTCCAGTATCTTTTTCGTTATTCTTTATTGAAATATATATAAAAAAAATGGGAGGGTCAAATCTTACACAGATATAATACATTCTCTGATGAGAATGTAAAAATAGTTATATTTATATCTAACGAAATATAGAACCATCATTTTCTAAAGATCGGTATAACACATGTACAGCAAAAAGTTTTCGGAAATAAAATACAGTTCAAAAGTTCTACTGTTGACTGTACCATGTTCACATAAAATCTGACTAGACTAATGAATTTGCTTTTAACTTTAACGTAAACTCAAATATATCAGCTAGTAAAAAGTTACGAAATTTCGACCCTCTCATTTTAAAGTCGTTAAAAGCACGTAGCCATTGATGTTTCCGGAATGTTTAAATTTATGACTCTTATTTATTAAACAATTTCAAGTATAAAATGCAAAAATTATTTTGTTTACAACCAAAATATGTATTACTAAATAAGACATAATTTTTTGTATTTTTAATTTTTGTTCTTATCTATACATATGATAATTTCACTTATATAAGAGGTTTTTTTACAACCACTTATTAGATACTGCCTTTGCAAATGTTAAAGTAATTTATTTTTATGTCTCAAGAGAGTGTTAAATTGTTTAAGTTTCTCAGTAAGAGCATCTACAAGTACCACTGTAATAATACTGAATAATAAGTCAAACAGTGAAACAATGAACAGGTGAGTGTCTTTAAATTATTGTTTTATCTGATCTACATACGTGTCACACATATAGTTATGCTCTAGTATTATTATTATTTTATTGAGATGATAAAAAATAAGCTTCTGGTTCGCACACATTTGGTACCATTGTTTATGACCTACCATGCGGCCATCTTTGACCGCTATATTGGAAAAGGGAAAGCAAATATTGCTAATTTAAAAATTGAAAAACATGTTATTTGGGGATCCTAAGTACGCATACAATCCTATCTTGATTTCTGATCAGGTGTAATCGTATATGGTTGCAGGAAAGACTTATTTAATTTACAATAATCTTGTAAAATGCAGGAGTGACAAATAATTGCTTCTTGGATTTCAGATGTAGATCTCAACTATATTTCTTCATTTTCTGGAGTCTTTTATGTTTATCTCTTCAAGTGAGAATAAAGAACATCTCTTCCGCCTTGGAAAGGCAAATTCGATCCATTGGATTTCCCGAGGGTAGCGGAATGGGGGTACTAAATCTATCATTCACGATCGCCTAATAGGTCTCAAATGCACCCCTCAGAGCAACCCTAAATTAATGCCATAATTCATAACCGTCTTATCCTTTGTTTATTTCTTGACAAGAAATTGATATATATATATATATATTTATTTATTTATTTAAAATATTTCAATTATTTTTATCTAAATCTCTGAAATTTTGGTCATTTCAGTCAATCAATTTCATCAACTGAATCGGAGATTAATTTTTTTTAAATGTTCTGAAGTAATTGAATGAAACCTTTTGAAAACTTTTGACAAATTTTTAACCGTTTCAGATATTTTTTGCTCTTGGAATACCAATAGATATACCTGATAAATCGATTTCCGTTTCCTATTACTTTGAAGCAAATTATGCATTGCCAGGAGATAAAAATTCCAGTTATTTCGAAGAATATTATCAAAAGAGAAGTATCGACAGACGTTTCGCGTATAACATCCTGGAAAGAAAACTGCAGGGGTAATAACTTTCATGATTAATTATTGAAATTATATTAAAAAGAGATTTTTTAACTTGTATTGTCAATACTAAAATTTAAATTTCAGTGCTGGTTATCCGGGAAGAGCTTGTCTACTGCGCATCATTTGTGAGGCTGCAGAAATTCCTTTAATCGAAAACGGTTTAATCGGGGACATTCTACACATACTTTTTACGTGAGTATATATATATGTACATCTTTCATAAAAGAATTAATTAAAAACCCGGATCTTAATCTAAAAGCTCTTCACTGAAAATTTATGAGGCCATAGAAGTATTTAATTACATTATTTTTCATCCTTTTTCTGAATTGATCTTTTACAGAAATATAAACTGTGGTATTATACATGAAATATAAAATATGATATGCTTATTTCTAAATCATTAAGTAACTAAAAATTTTTAATAGCAATATACCTAATATCTTATTAAAGAGAATTTTTTTCAGGCCCTCCACATCACAAGATGAAAATTTACCACTGGAGATAAACGAAGCTCAATTTATGAAGAATTGTGCCGATTTTTATAGCGATTGTCCTATTAGCTTACTGGATAAGATAAGTTTGTAGGGAATTAACACAATACAAATATTCTATCATAAAAAAGAGTAATTAATGTACTCCGATTCCAGTCATTTTCTTTTAAAAATGCACTTTATTTTATTTTTGCAAACATTTATAATTTCTAGAAAACAATAAAGAATAGAATAATAAATAAATCAACTTGTACTGAACCAGTCGGACCCCATAGCACCAAAAAATGCAGCTGCTCCCGATTTTATAGCAGCTCCAGTAGAATCGTTCCTAGTATGCTCCTTAGTGGAAGATTTCTTTTTCTATTTGTTAAAAAAAAATGTATTAGCTAAAAGTCGTATATATCTAGCAGAAAATCCCGAATCATAATACATATTAAAAGTATTAAACTTTCGTTAGTAAAACTACAATCATGATAGCTTTTTCTAACAAAATTAATAAAATTATTTAACTGCTTTAAAAGTTTTCATCAATTCGCTTTTCTGCCTCTTATTCAAAGAATATTACCATTTTTTTTTTCTTATACAGAATTACGAAACTCGAAAGATGAAATTTGAATCTGAGGCAGAATTGAACAAACCATGCGAAGGTCATGCAAGCAGTCAATCAAAATACACGACTTTATTTCTTACCACGCTCCACCTTCAACTATGTTTTACCAGCTAATGTGAAGCAAAGGTCAATCTAAGGGTATATCAAACTTTATACGCGTCTAATATGAAAAGACTCATTTATACCAAGAAATTTAAAGAAAGTACACTACCGGTCAGAAT
Organism: Synergus itoensis; assembly: GCA_904066005.1. NCBI lineage: Eukaryota > Metazoa > Arthropoda > Insecta > Hymenoptera > Cynipidae > Synergus > Synergus itoensis. The sequence goes on along the minus strand of CAJFCP010000059.1, from coordinate 2,581,006 downwards.
TGTAAGTTCACCAGTTTTTCAATGATCGTTTAAGTTCTCTTAAATTTAATTACATCAAAGATTACATTTTTCCTTTTAAGCTATCAACATTTTGTTTAAAACAAGCCAAGAAAAAAGTCATTTTGTACATTTTTTAAGAAGATATGGCAAAAAAAACGTCAAATCTTAATGTTTTATAAAAATATCAATAACTTTACAAATAATGAACATTTTTATAATTTCTTGGGCTCATTTTAAAGGGAAATTTATATAGGATATGATAGACTCATTAAAATAATTGTACAATTATTTTTCTGTAGTGTACAAAGGCTTAAATTCTGATCGGTAGTGTAAATAGGGATTTATTTCTTATATTTAGACACAATTACCTGGGATTTTTCAGGCATTGAAACTGAGATGAGTGGCAAATTTTTTGAAGGAGCAGTAACAGCCAGTGGGGGGAACCAAGGAGCTCCAGTGCACAAAGCAAGAACTCCTGGTGGGTCCAAGGGTTTTGATCTATCATCAGAACTTTGATCTATCCTCGCTCCTAACACAGACAGTAATTGTTCCAAGTGAGGCACTAAGTTTCCAAACATCAGCTATAAAGATTAAAACAAAAAGATCAACATTAAAAAAAATAAGGACTATTTTCTGAATTATCAATTGTTGAAGCCTCTCTTTTATATAAAATAATTGTGCCAGTTACCAAAGTTCTTTGAACTGCTTTCTTCACATTCGTATGGATAAATGGATAGAAGACATCTAAATCAAAAGGATCAATCTTCGAGACTACATTATTGCAAAGCAGCGTCGACTTTTCACCCAGTGTCTTATTTTCTCTTGGTATCATTAGCAAATTTATGTATTTAACATCAAATAGGATTTGAATCGCTAATTTTTGTCTTAAGTCTGTACTTGTGGATGTTTTCTCATAATAGTGGAAGACTTCCAAGACAATTTCGATGATAATCTGATTCAGAACACTCCTAAAAATTAATAATAATTAGGAATATCTATCCAAGAAAGCATCATTGAAATAGATAGCAAAATACTAACTTTGGAATACTGTGTGGCACAATCTTATTCAAGTCCCTACAAATCGCTGCAAGATACTGTTGTAAGTAGACCGAAGGTTGATAAGGAACAAGAATTTCAGACTTTATCCTCTTTCCTTCTTCTGCCTCTTCCTCTATCGTAACTCTTTCCCATTCCGAAATCATCGAATGAACTCGCAATCCATTAATGGCTTCTTTCATCAAGTACCAGTCTCGATGTTTATGGAGCTTAATTTTGTACGTCTGAGCCCATATGGACCATACAAAGATGCTTTCTTCCTTCAAGACTTCGCACATCTCCTGCCACTTAACATTCGTGGTAATCAGTCCCGAAGTTTTTGAAAGAGTGAAACACTTGTTTAAATTTGGACAGAGTAAGGTCAAAGCTTGTAAAAATCTTGCAGTGACTATAGCATTTATATTTTGTTTTCCAAATTTGGGTTGAGCAATGACACAATCTTCCTTTATGAATTTTATTAAGCTATTAATTATAATTGCACTTATACTTTGCAAATCATTTTGAATATCTTCCCGATCGATGAATTTATTCGAGACTAAAGAAATGTTGATGTCAAGCAGATTGTCTTTTGCTGATGAGACTCGCTCTATTTCGTATAAATATTGTTCGAGATCTGATAAAAGAACGTAGAGGCTTTGGTCAAAATCATCACACAGCTTCACTAAATTTGGTGAAAATCCTTTTGCTTTCATAAGCAGTGATCTTCTGTGGTCCAGACCTACATTCTTCGAAAGGTTCTGGGGAATATCAGTCGGAGAATCTTTCCAAATAAACCATCGCAAATCATGTTCAGGATATTCGAACTTCTCATTGGAAACTTTCAACAGCAACTCTGAGACATTTGTTTTTAGGTTCATTAAATTTTCTTTCCATTTATCCGCAACGATACCTGTCGATGCAAAATATAGTTTATTAAAGAGAGGTTGAGGAAAATTTGAAGAAGAAGTTCAAAATCAGAAATACCTTTCACCCTTTTCGTAAGAAGTGGCTGGAAAAATTCTGACCAAAAGTTTACAGTTGGCAAAGATAAATCTTCCCAAATGGAGTTCCAATTGTCAGGAACTTGAACAGCAAGTGTTTCTTCCCGAATGATGTGTATCCCCTTAACTGATGTGACGAGATAAAGTAATTTAGAAACCTCTGAAGACGTGAAACTTCTTGTCCATTCAAGCCACGATCTTAAGTTCTTCTGAAGATCTTCCAAAGCGACAACAGAAAATTCAACTCTTGAAAAGGGCTTGTGAGTTTTTGTTACTGACGGAAGATATTTCTGTAGTAAATCTTGATCCAAGTCCAATTGGGAAAGCATAACAGAAGCTTCCACTTGAATCGCATCTTTAATGTGTTGCGAAATCAGTCCCTGATTTTCATTTGACTCTGGAGAGTTAAGCATATGTAATTATTAGTATATATTGAAATTATAGAAAAATTTGTATTTTATAAAGTGTAGTTGAAAGAATTGGTATGCACTTACTGACAAAACAAGCATAGACTAAGGCAACTGTTTCCATAAACATTTTTATACTCATTTTAATCCGATTTCTAACACTATGGTGGTTTTCATCTGTAATTATAAACTTGATTGCCTGACTTCTTAGCAATATCAGTTTATTGAGTAGCTCCGTGGAAGATGCGTCTTCAAGTAATACTAATGATGCGAGGCAATTTCCGGCAGACTTTAAAAATCAAAAATTTTTCTCCTTAATTACTAATAATTACATTAGCAATATTATACGCGTGCTACAGCGAGCGAAACATAATTATTAAACAAATAAAATTTTATGCAATAAATGAGTACCTCTTTAGAAAGTTCCAAAGATTGCAGAACATTGTTGCATCCATTGAAGATGACAGTTTTAAATTGACTAATAATCCCCCATTGTTTGCCAACAATCGGATATTTATTTGCTAATTCAGAATTACCGACTTCAAACTTCAAACTATAGTTAATGTGTTGAGCTATTTTAAATAACTGAGTAGCTAGTAAAAAGTCTTTATTGTCAACTGCTGACCAGATGTGTTCTGGAATTTCCATCAAAATTTTTATCTGCATGACCACCGAATCGGATATATGTTGCGATTCTCTGTAAAATTATTATTTTTTTTTTCTTGAGAGAATATTATCAATAATGTTACAATATTGCTGCAATTCAACTGCAATATTGCATACTATTGTGACAATCTTTAGAGTCAGAAAATTACCTTGTGAGCATTTGTTTGTCAGGTTCCATTTTGAAACCGATTAGATATTTCTGTTGCAAGAACTGAAAAGTTTCTTGAATACCCCCAATTCTTGAAACAACACATTCTGAAGTTTCCTTCATCTCAGCTATTGTATCTGCCGCTTGAATTAAATCGCGGTATCTTTCCCTGAGAATGAAGATTTAGTTAAATTACTGATGTTGTTAACAGATAGTGTAATATTATTGACATGTATCTTAAGGGTGTTGGAGCCAAGTTCTAATCTAAAAATTCGATTTCTTCATTTTTCTTAACAAATATTAAAATTGGAATTTTTTCCCTCTGTAGAATTAATCATTTTTTTACTAGAATTATGCGTACAGAGCGAGAAAATTAAAAAATTTTTATTTCAAATATTTTTTAAGTAAAATGAAAATATTCAATTTTGAAGTTAGGTTTTGAATTCTTCGTTTTGTGCAAAAATTATTGAAATTAAATATTTTTTCGCTCTGTACGCAGTCTTATATTTGAAAAAGGATTTGCGCTACAGAGCTATAATTATCTATAATTTTCATTGAGTAAAATGGAGAATGGAATTTTGAGCTTAACACTTGGGTCCAACGCCCTTAATAATAACATAGATACAGTATTTTTTCATGCTTCTGTAATTTATTGATACACTCGCAATATTATACGAAATTTAAATATGCTAACGGAATGTATATGCAAACAATTTACGATTATTATTGTGTTATTATTTATAAAATTACATTATCGACGATTCTAGCTAAATTTCTCTCTTAATAATTCTTGTTTATTTTCTTTAAATTTTGCTATATAATATTTATTAAATAAATACTAAGTGTAATTTAAAAAATAAATATTACCCAACTAATGTCCTCAATTCAATTTTCTTCCTTTCACTCTCTTGCTGTATCTGTTTTTGAATCTGCTCGATCTCTCTGATTGTGTGGGCTTCGAAAAGCTTCTTGATGTCGAGTTCTAAAAAATTGCTGGTAGTCATTTTCTTCTTTAATTTCAACCACTATTTTTTTGACAGATTGTGACATGTCAACTACTTCTTGTACTTTGTAAGCGAAATTTTAGGTTAGTACAATAATTTCCTCAATTTTACTCAATCTGAAGACATTGGTTCTTCAATAAATTCAAAGATGGCGGCACTCTTCAGTTTTACTCTCATCACAAATCTTCCTTTACCATTGCTGACCTTTGAAAAGCAGTCATCTGAACCAACCAACAATTTTCTCAAAATACTATAATTAATAATTCATATTTTTGTGTGCAATTGAATAAATATAGTTCATAGGATTATTTCCAGAGATAATAATAGTTGAAACTTTGGAACCTCCAGTTCGACCTCCATTTTTAAATACCACTTGTCGCGAAAAAATGTAAACATATGACACGCAGTCCTTTTTTACAATACATATAATCAAAAATGTGAAATAATTTTTTGCTCAGGAAAAATATTTAGATAAATGTATACTGTATATTTAGAAAATGATTATAATCAGCTAGCTATAAAATTGCATTTACAGAATAATTGCATATATATCCAAAGTTATATCAAGTTATATTATGTATAAAATATACAGCACTCTATCCTATATGTATAAGAATACTGTATAAATATATGCATGTCATATGCACATAATTGTATGTACATAATTTTATATGTATACATAATCATTGTAATAGAAAAATTTTATAAAACAGTATTAATATATTAGCTGTATATAAACTGTAAACTGAATAAACAATATAATGAATATGTATACATTTAGTTTTCATGTCTGGGATATAGGGGGCGTAAGTTCTGGCCAGTTTGGTCGTCGTCGAGCCAAAATGGCGGCCGCGTTAACTGTCGAACAAGAACAAGTAAGTAATAATTGTTAATTTTCAATTGTCTTTTTTTTACAACAAAAAATAGCCGCATTAATATTCATCAGGTTCTTATTTTTCAAAAAAAAAATTTCCAGAGGACTGCACACCCTCTCCACACCACTTCTACATTTTAAAAAACATACGTACATCCTATCTTTACGCTTTTCAATAAAAACTTTTCGGTTCCATAATTGACAACAAATTTCTGGTCTAACGAACAATTAATTTCCTGCCAGAGGTGTAGAAAATATTTCCGATAATTTAAGTCATTTTCTTACAATTAACCAGGGGTAAATAAACTGAGAAAATATATTGTAACTTGTAACTATACTAATCGATGTCATCCGGTCGCGCGTCTACATTTTTCATAAAAATATATTAATTGCAAAATGAAAAAAGTACACAGTTTAAGCACAGAAAATTACATTTGTTTAAAATTGATTCAATATGAAGATGCATGTTTTAAAAACCTTTATTCTAATACATCATGTTATTGTAATCGTAATAATGTAGTCATGTAAATGTATTAGATCCTTATCTTTCTTCTTATCGCAATGATGTACTTTATTTATTCTTGTGAAGAACTGAAGAATCTTTTTTTTTTATATTTTTTTAATGTTTAAACGTTTAAAGAAACAAATATACCAAAAGAATTTTTTTTTCGTCATATGGAACGCTGTTGAGTAAAATTACCGGTTCATAGATTTTTGCGAACACAGTTTCCTTTTTTTTTACACGGAAAACCGTGAATAATGCACCTGCGATCTGTGACAAAAAAAAAGTGGCATTCTCTTTTACGTTTTGGAAGATGATCGATTAACATCCACATTTTCATGGCGTAAATGTCTTGAATTCGTCCCTGACAGCATCCTAGACCACACACTCTCGCTTCAAAGTACCAAGGGTGGGGTACCGGAAGCAAAGCCGACTCAAGCACTTTCAAACCCCGACTCAGCGCAAAAAGTGAAACTATTGTTTTGTGAAATATTGTGGGAACTGTTTTATATGTAAAATAAATTTTTATGAAACTATCAGAAATTTACCCGGCGTTGTCTGGGATTTTAGGAAATTTCAAAGGATTTTAAGAGAGTTCAAGGATTTTCAAGAGATATGTAAATTTAAGTGTAAATTTAATTATTTTCCATATTTAAAGGGTTCAGCTTTGATCTTACTTTTAATTTTTTTTTTAATTCCAGAAAATATTTCTTAGATCAACAAATCATTCGTCAGCTCAACAAATTTAAAGGACCTACATTTTTATTACTTTCTTTTTAAACTGTACTCTTTGCTTTCAAAATTCACGTACAATTAAGCAACCCATAAATGGAAACAGTGCGGAAATAAATTTTTTTTTTCTTTCGTAGAATTATATGTTTTTTAACGTGCATGGTAAATAATAGGGCAAGTAAGAAAGTCCTCTGTAAAATACATACAGTTATGTCAATATATTTAAGGGAATGAACACGAATCTCGAATAAATTGAATATCCAACGTTTCTCGTAAAAATATATGGTGAATAGACAAGGGGAGGTTTGCCGAATCGAAACACACAAATTACTTTACTACCACCGTTGGTGGGTGTCGGTTACTACTTGAATGACGTCATAAATTTAACTGATTCGTTTCGAAAGTATATATATTATGCCTCAAAGTTGTCTCTTTATTCTGGATTAGGTTCAAAATTCGGAGACGAAGTAGTTCGACAACAAATAAATCGCTTTGTGATAATAAGATCCAATTTTCCATTTATGTGTTCTTCCAACCGAAAAAGTAAATGAAATGTGAAAATATGAAATATGAAAAAAAAAGTCATGACTCACGTTTCTATATTTTCAATTTATTATTCAGAGTCCTGAAATATAAATATGAAAAAATATTAGACACTGGTGGGGTCTAAATTAATATATTAAAACTGTTTGCAATACATATAAAACATTCCCGAATAAAATATTACTGCTCGTAAATTCTCATTACCATTTTATGTAAATTAGATTTACAACTTTTTATCCAACATGAATAAATAATAGCTTATTGATCAGATTGATTGTAGCTGAATTGGCTCAATATGAAATTTTTACAGTAACTCTCCATAAAGCTAATAAAAAATTCAAACCACGTGAGAATACCTGGTTTTATTCAAGAGGGAAATTGGCATCTGCATGAGGTCTATTGTTCTTTCAAATTGTGCAGATGATGTGACGACAATATATGTATCCTGTGTCCCATATCCCATTTTCGGTCTCAGAAAATTCATCCTGTATGCATAACGGGTGAACAGAGATTGACCCATGTTGACCGCGGAATAGTCTTTTCCGTCCTCGAGCACAGACTCTATAAAAGTTCAACTTTATTTCATCAGTACCATTCTATAGTTCATAGCCATCAGATAAAAAAATATCTTTAATATATTATGCATCACAGTAGTAGTTCCTTTTCAATATCTTGCCCATGCAAATTAATTATAAATCCTGTAGAGAAAAAGTATTCTACGACACATTAAAACTGCCCACATATATAAACTTAAATTATTATCAAATTTAATATCTTTAGAATTAATGAACGAATCGCCTTTTTATAAAAAAGTATTACATATAATAGTACATTTCAAACGAATTTTTAAATATTCTTAACTTTTATACTTGTCTTCTTCTTAAGATAGTAGTGAAAAAATAATAATTCTAATTTTCAAATTTCAAAATAGTTCAAAATAATTTTTAAAAAGTTTTAAGATTTTCCAGAAATTTCCAAATATAAAAAATGTTTTTTATATCTTTAAAATCTGATAAATCTCTTGAAGTTTGTTGAAATCATTTAAATTTCAGTAAATAAATTTTTATTGAGTATTTTCTTCTTTTTTTTTTTATTATAACCAAACGATCTATTCACATCAAGAGATTCTAGTTAACAATAATTAGCTGATGTGGTCATCCTATATCAGGGTGCTGATGGGTGAGGATTATTAGCTGATTCATATTTTATGGCTAAACAAGAATAATTATGCTAATCTTATCTTTGAAAAACGCCGTCGATTGTCAACCAGGTTGACTTTGCGGTTGAGTCGACCCTGACCGGAAATAAGTGAGAGAGAGGGAAGAGCCGGTAGACCGGAAGTAATATCGGCATCCGTGGCATGTGCCATTAAAACATCTTCATTCTGTATGTTCTTGTATAGTCGATCGGAAAGTCGATTCGAAAGTGCGAGCAGAAAAGGTGTCATGTGCTGCGAAAAGTAACGCGTCTTTGGCTCAATATTGTAAAATATACATTTTCAAATTCACTATTAACTATAATAATGAAATAATTATTCTTCATAAATGACAAAATAAAAAGTGCACTTAAAAGATTAAAATAGATTTTGTTAAAAAGTGAGTCTGGGATTAATAATAAATGTTTCAAGTGAAAGTGTTATTTAAAAAGTTTATAGCCGTAAAATTCTTAATTTAATTAGATATAATAATATCATTTGTATAAATAATTTACTTATTTCCGCCCTTTTGTGATATCTATAATAAGACTTGGATTTGAATTTTTGAATCGAAAAAACTGAATACATTTTGGAAATAAAAATGGACCATACGGTGTGTAGTGTGTGCAAATATTTGCAACAAATTAACAGAAAAGTGGTAAAAGTGACGCGAAATCTATGCATAAAATATTGCAATGTGAGTCAATCATTTAAGACTTTCACACAAGAACGTTTGAACAATGTCAAGACAACTGAGTCACCTGAAAGAAATGCTGATGATTGAATTGTCTTTATATCTGTTTCGAAACTGATGACCAATCACATAGAAAAAAAAAATAATAAAATTGAAGATGTTTCTTTAAATTTTATTTAAGAACGTTATATTTTTCATATAATTTAATAATAAATTGTAGGAAAGGTTATAAGATTAGAGAATAGAACATTTTATCACGTTAAAATAATATGAAAGATACATGAGAGGAAATGGGGAAATTGAATTAATTAAACTGCATGCGAGAATCTGAAGAAACTTTAATTACGATTTTAAACGAAACACGAGAATTAAAATTACTCGTGTAAAACAACTTATATCCATGAAGTAAATAAATCTTTTTTAAAGCTTTGCATTTTTCGTGAATATCTTATTTACATTCCACTACTAATTTGAGTTCTTCTAAGTTTGGAAATTATAGTTAATCGAATGTTTTTAATAAGGGATTGACGATTTTGATATTTTTGTTTACAGGCAACAAAGGAATTTATAGAGGCAGTTAACAAATGTAGGGCTGGTCGACGAGCAGGTCCAGTATCATGGAGTACAGCCGTTAAGTTCCTAGCTGCTCGAAAATTTGAAGTTGGACGAGCTTTAGCTCTTTACGAGCAGCATGAAGCTACCAGAAAAAGGGAAGGTCTAGCCCTCCTGCAACCTACTCAAGAACCACTTTTAAGTGAACTTCGCACAGGAAAATTTACAGTTTTGGTATGTAACTGCACTGTCAAGATCTGAAATGAGCAAGTTCTAAGTTCTGCTATGTTCTTAGAAAATAGAGAAAAAATTACTGTTTGCTTGTCTGCTTTAGCCTTCCAGAGATGCGACTGGAGCAGCCATAGCTATATTTACAGCACATTTACATCTTCCTCAAAATACCACACATCAGACTACTTTACAGGTGCGCAGACTAGATAGTGCATTGGCTAATTGTTCTTTTTTATTAATCTTTTGTTGCGCATGTTCAAGTGTTAGACAGCATAAAAAAATCTCATTTATTTATTTAATCGGCTTGCAGGGTGTCGTATATCAATTAGATGCTGCCTTGGAAAGTATAGAGACTCAGAGACAAGGACTGGTCTTCATTTACGACATGTCTGATAGTAAATACCAAAATTTCGACTACGACTTGTCTCAGAAGATTCTCACGCTTTTGAAGGTAAGTTAAAGTGTTATCTATTTTGAGATCTGTAAAACCTCAAAATGTATATTTGATAGATCAGTTTATTGCCAAATCAAAATGAGCAACTTCATAATTTAAAAGATAACCTTTTTAAATACCTTTGAAGCCTTTAATTAATAATTTTTCGATGTAGTGATCAATAGAAAAACAAAAAATTTATATCTTAACCGGCATTTGAACTGGGCTTAGGTGCCCCTCATGAAAAATTATATCGACTCAGATAGATATTTTTATCCTCTTCATATTACATTCCCATCAGGGAGAATGTATTATTTTTTTTTTATTTTTTCATCGAGAATATTTAATGTCATATTTATTATATCCGATCTCTACCTTGCCAGCATTTTTTCCCTGCAATTTCATTTCCACATTTATTGAAATATTGAGTTGAAAATGTGTAAAATTAAAGAAAATGTATCAAAGCTTAAACCCCGGCTAAGGTAGATGTATATTTTTTTAATACGTAATATTGATAAGTGGATCAAAAATTTGAACATCTTTAATTCACTAATTATTTAGTTTAAAAAATCTTTTCATTGAGAATATTTAATGACATTACATTGACTATTTTGGCTACTATCTGTATGAGCTGTAAAAAATTAGATTTAAAAAATCAACATATATATGGGCTTTATAACGTTCAAACTAATCATCATGTATAATATTATGCACCCTAAACGAAACCCTTTCACGACATTGGACATAATTCATTTGCACATAAGGTCATTCGCTGTGCTTACGCTTAGATACACGGCATTGAACCAGAAAACTAGTAGGTAGATGTAACTTACTGTGAAGTGAATATCCAATGACCTCAAAAAGTGAACACTTTCAAGTTAACAAGTTTATTTTAATAATTGCTCTATATAACTTTATTAATATGTCTAATATAATCAAAGGCCGTACTATTTTTTAAATTGCTCATACATTTTGTAAAAAGTATTTACTTAAATTTAATAAATTCAGAATACCGTTATCACAAATTAAAATATTTAAAGTAAATAAAAAATCATAAGGTAAAGCAATTAGTGTTCAAGGTCATACTTGATTTAATAAATACATTACATTAAATTACATTTCATTTTATGTAACTCGAAATAATTCTTGACAATATTCATACATATAGAGTCAGTTACGCACGCGTTCTTAATAAATATATGCTACATTCGTTATACCATATTTCCGGTACTCGAGATTGTCAACATGAAAATGGCGATGTAATCAAGCCACTTGGTGTAACTTTATGTGAAATTATATGATGAATTTCCTGGACGCTTTTTGAATATTAGAATTGAAGTCTTAATATCAAGAAGTGAAATTACTCGCTATTGATATGTATAACAATGCTTTCTATTGAAACAATAATAAACTTTCACTCTTCATTGCCAATGATTTAAACTGCATTTTAAATTCTACAAGCTACAACCGCTTGGTTTCTCTAATAATTTAATGATACATAGAATATCATACTTAAGTTCTTTGGAGTTATTTTTAAATTCTTTAGTATCATTCAAAATCCCTTAAAATACTTTTAAAAATTTTTAATTACTTGATAATCTTTTGAATCTCTTTTGAATTCTATTTAAATTCCTTAAAATCAGTTGGTAGCTCTGATCTCGATTTTAAAATACAGGCGGCGAATATAAATCCAACCAATATTAAAGGTGAAAAAAGAATGTGGCTTCAGACTTCGAAATTGTTGAGAATATATTTTCTATATAATCGCAATCTCTTTTTACATTCTTACCATATGAGGAAGAATTGATTTTTTTCCTGATAGAAATATCAATAATCTTTTATTAATTTTAAATAACGGTTTATAATTCAAGACGAAATGGTAGACCTAAATTCTAAGAATAAGTCTTAAGAATATTTCTCTTTTACTTCGAGTAAGTTGGAAATGATATTGAATTTTCCCTTTTAATTCCACCCTCTTGAGTTCATATAGTTATATGTGAAAATTGCTCTTTCTTCTAGCTCCTTTTTTCTTTTCCCTCCGATTAACCTCTCCTGCCTTTTGTTACTTCTGTTTTTCCATTCGTATGAAAAAATAGGTCATAATGCTTCATTCTAGAACTTTTTATAGAAGAATTTAGGTCAAAACAGCTTTCACAGGATTAAATAGTAAAACATTTAATTGAATCAAAGCAAGATGATACTAAAATGCGTATTAATCAATATTTTAAATATCATTCGGATAATTGAAACTAAATTAACTTGTTGCTGGGCAGGTATCTTTTTGTATCTCAACGAGACATTTTTCAAATGTTTTCTCCAAGCAAAAGAATGATAAACAAAGCACAGATATTACGTGAATCTTCGTCCATTGTTTTAATTTCTGGAAAGAGCACAATGGAAAAGTATGAAGAAAAATAGAAAAAAAATTGGAAATGACCTACATAAATAAAACTGAGATATCGCTAGCTCGAGTTGTGTATATTTCCATATTTTAGTATAATATAGGACTTATTTATTTTGGTGACACTAAACACTATACCCCGCATTTAAACCTCTTTTCTTGGCCGAAAAATTGTTTAAATGTGGAAGTTCTTTTAAACTGTTAATATATAAAGTAAACAGATTTTAGATTTCCAAGGATTTCGAATGATTATAAAGAATTTTATATTTATTCTATGAGCTTTTAACGGATTTTGTTGAATTTTAAGTATTTTCCTTTTAATAGAAAATTATCATTAATAAAATTAAAAACAAAAATATTAGAAGCGCACGTAGCAAAATACTAATTCCTTTAAGAGTGAGTTACCAATTCATTTAGTTCGTCCTTGTTATTGAATTAGTAGCTTTTTACTAATTAATAGTAAACGACTTCACACTTTTTGAATTAGTAAAAAACTACTATTAATTAGTAAGGTCTAACTAATTCAGATTGAGAGAGTAGTATATACATATATAAACATATATGTTGACACTTTACCCTGCAGGACTAACGCTGTGACGTGAAAGGACCCTATATAGAACGTTCTGACAGGGGTTGGTGGCGTCACGAGGTCACCCCACGAGCCAAAGAAATTCGCACAGGGGTTGCGAAGCGGTAATAAAATGAGATTGTCGGTTGCGCATGTGCGGAAACATAGGATATCGTCGACGCTTACATTCAGTGATCATCGGGAGCTCTTTACGACACGTTGTGTTTTATGTTAAAGTCATCAAGACTATCTCTTTTTTCGCTCGTCTCTCTCTTTTTTTTCTTATTTATAAGAAAAAATATTCGAGCTCCTGCTCAAATAATTATGCCGCTGATCAACTTTGATCATGTCAAGAACAGCCATCGGGAAATATCTCCTCCCCTTCTTCGCACCCCTACGAGCAGTACACGCTAATACTAATCGCGTTCTATCGATTTGCTGACTGACTAGCGTGACTCGTGTTTTTTGATATTTTACCAACTGGAATTAATCTCTTTCTACATAAAACTATTTCCTTTTTCAATTTGTACATTTTTTTAAATCAGTGTTTCCACTTGTGAGTGATACTCTGTTGCTTTGTGTTCGACGGTGGTGCCGTTTCCGCTAGAGAACTTCTACCCCTGTCTTCCACAACATGGACAAAAATATTCTGCACTTTGGGAATTATTCAAGAGAAATGGGAAAAAATGCTGATGTCAAATAGCTGAATGAAGTAGGTGTAAATAGATAATTTTCTATTAGGCATTCGATCTTTAAAACTTGGCCTTTCGATATACGACCTTGCGTCTGAGTCTACACTTGAATGTTGTTTTTTCCCTCTCATTCTTTTTTTCTCTCTCGTCTCCCTCTACATTTTCTGTGTATATTTTTTTTTCTTGACAATATAGAGCCGCGTGCGTCGCGGAAAAACCTACGCTTTGAAAAAAAAAACTTCATCACCCACGCGCTAATTATTTTTTCAATGAACGCGTGGACCGTGCCTAGCTGATGACTAGCATTGTACGCGGTAATTGTATATATCGTTCTATTATTGCCACGTCTTCCGAAAGGTCATGCCGTCATGAGCTATATACCGCTCTTAGAAAGATGTATCACGTTCACGTGTCCGCACAAAATATATATCACGCCGCACTGAAAATTACGAATTTTCTGTGATCTACATAACCGCGATTATGTAATATTGCAATTTATAGAACACTACACTGGACATGCAGAGAGATGTGGAAATACAGTGGTTTCACGTAAATATTCGGTTGGTTTCAACTGAATGCTTCACTGGATATTCTGCTTGCAAATCCGAGTGCAAATCCATATACATTCACTTGTGCGGTTTTGTATTTATCATGATTATGGAGAAAATTGATGCATATTTTATTTTTAGAGTGTTTAAAAGTACTTCAATTTCACAGTAACTCCCAAATAAACTTGGCAAATGCACTCTCTCAATCTCAATTAGTTAAATCTTACTAATTAATAGTAGTTTCTTACTGATTCAAATTATGAATGCGAAGTTGTTTACTATTAATTAGTAAAAAGTTAAATAACTCATTACTAAATGAATTAATAAGACTACTAATCTAAATATCAATTAAAAAATAATCTCACAATTGAAGTTATCTTTAATGAAGTTTTATTAAAACGCTGTAAAATGTGACAATCACGAGGCTAATTAAATTATGAACTCTCTCATAAAGATCGTAAAGTATCATCTTTTTTCGAAGGTGCATCAAAACGTTACAAACTAAAAATGCTTCACATCATTTATAAGAGGAATGTTCCTATATATACGTAAAGAAAATAGTGCTAGCTTTGTATTTTTGGCTTCGGAGCCAAAAATCACTTTACGTATATTAGATTCTGCTATGAAATAATGAAGTTTCAAATGTTCTCTTCCTGCTTTTAAGAAATGAACTATGTTAGCTGTAAAAAGAAGAGCTTTTATCATAACTCTTTGGAATGATTTGAGTATTTACAGATTGAAAATCTTTTTAAATTCTAATAAATAACGAAATAAATACAGAAATATTTTCTCTTACTCTTAGAAATTAATTATTTAATTAAGATATTAATTTTAAAAATTTTATCTTAGTAACCATATGCTTTCAAAAACATTTGTAATAAGATCATTTTTCTGCATAACAGAAATAATTTTTGAACAATAGAGTATTCTGATATTGTAACATTAAACGATTACGCTATATTGATATAATATTTTTCTTCCATTTAAATCAGATTTTTTGTCGTGCTCTTCTATTTAATAATTTAATATTATAAAATTCATATTTCCAATTTTTTTCAGTGAATAAAACCTCAACAAAAGCAATAAAAAGTGAACGATCGTAATTTGTCTTTAACTACTATTAAACATCTTTTTAATTCTCACTGCGCATTGTTTCCTGGAATTTCGTTAAGGAGAGTGCAAGATTTATTACATAAATTAAAACTTAATTGATTAATAACCTAATAAAACATAGTCGACTTAAATTAAGCACACTCTTATTTTTTCATTCAAAATGGTAAATTTATAGATATGAATCATTTATGAAAAAAGTGGAAAACTTGTGAAAAACAAATTTATACTAAAAAAGGCATCACAATCTGAAAAGCTTTTTTTGTAGTTTTATTTTTTTTTTATTTTTACCAGGTAGTCGTAAAACTAGAAACATTTTTTATTGGAAATAAGCTATAAAGTATATAAATCCTGAAAATGACTGCGAAATAAAAATCTGTCTGCCTTTTTCTTTCATGGAAAATCAATTTATCAATAATCTGTTCTTGAAAAAATAAAATTAAAAAGGAGTACATTTTTATTTATTTTATATTGTCTTTTGAATTATGTAACCAAAAATACTAACAATAAGATACTTTTATCATTAAACCTGTGACGAGTGTTTCCGCAATTTACTGATAATTTCAATGAAATCTGATGAATAATAAGATCAACAAAGGGAGACAAATTCAAAAATAGAATAAATGAAATAAACAAATAATAAAATAAATTATTAGTCAGTGGAATGCACTTCGCAAAGTATATAGGTATTCTTCACCTTATCAGAGCTAAAATTGTATAGTATTATAACATTTTCTCCGACCCTATAACCTTTACAGATATAGCCATTTAACCTTTGTATCTAATTTCCACAAATTAGTTTTACCGCTCATCTATTTCAGCTTTAAGTTAAATTGAACTCGATAATAAAAGCAACTGAATGATGATTCAGAGTTGAACATCTCCTTCATTAAAATTAAACTCGAACGAAGGGAAACTATCTTTATGGAATATTTATAGTCTATTTCTTTTCCATAATTTTGTATTCGATAAAATAAAACATACTTTAAATAGTAATTTTTTATATGAATAAGTTTGCACAAAAATACTTTTTTCAACTATTCAATATTTGAAAATTTGCTCTGGCTTTTAAGAAATTTAAAAAAATATTAATAAGCAAATTTTTTATTTTTCAGGGTGGTTATCCAGCGAAATTGAAAAAAGTGTTGATTGTCACGGCTCCTTTGTGGTTCAAGGCACCATTCAAAATTCTCCGATTGTTTGTTCGAGAAAAATTGCGGGATAGAGTATTTACCGTATCCATTCCTCAATTAACGCTTCATATTCCACGAGAATCATTACCACGTCGTTTAGGTGGTTCCTTAGAAATTCAGCATGAAGCATGGCTACTCCATTGTCTTAAATCTATGACGAATCGGGGAGGGGGCGAGCTTTGTGAGGTCAGTATTCAAATTTTGAATTTTATTATGTATAACCAGGATTGCTACACCATCTGGAAAACTTGAGAAAGTCATGAAATTTTTAAGCCGGACTTCTACCAATCCTGTAACCTATGAATTACCTAATTTAAATTTAATCATACATTTTAAAGACTTTTAAGCGTTAATTTAAAAACACTAAATTATAAATCGCTTAAATTCGAAACGTATCGAAACACTTGTAAGATTGGGTACTACGGATGATCCGGATGTAAATTTAAAAGCTTTCAAGTTCGAATGGTTTTCGAGGTGCAGACTTTTCAATGTTTTAATCCCTTTCAACTCCTTTTTAAGGCTCTGGAATTCGATCAATCGAATTTCAATTAATTTCAAAATCGAATCCTTTGAACATGTACACAACTATCCTAGCATAAAAAAAAATGTTGCAATTATATCGAAAATAGATTCTCGTTTGCGAGATTTAGGTGAACGGAGTATTATAAAATGTTTTTCTTCCTTATATGCTTGCATAATTCGAATCCAGAAGTTAATCCAACTATTTTTAATTGTCTTTCAGGTTACCCCAAGAGCGGGTACTCCTCTTTCTCCGACAACGAAGAACCACGCTGTACATCAAAGTCCAAATGGAACGCCTATCAGCAATCCAACTAGTCCTATGGCGGATAAGAACAAAATCAAAAATGGTGTGGCGAATATTGGAGACATTGAGGTTACAAATGGCGATGCGTGGAGCGGAAATGATGAAGCTCCATCTCCGGTTCAACCTCCGTCCTCTGCGAGTTCAGGCTTTAGCGACGACGATAGTCTTCATGGCGATCTTGGCCTCCAGGCAGTCAGCATGGAACAGCTCGTCGAGACGATACATTCAAGAGGTCGTGCTGGACTCGTAGCAGAGTATGCCGAAATCAGGCTAAGACCGCCGGATGGTTCCTTTAACAATGCTAAGTATGTTCCTCATCTTTCAAAGCAGCCTCATGCATTGAGGCTAATGGTAGTTTCTTACTAACTCAAACAGTGCGAAATTGTTTACTCTGTATTAGTAAAAAATTACTAATTCAATTAGAAACAAGGATGAACTAAATTAATTTGTTTATTTGCAATTTATATTCAAGCTGAAATTTTCTTGTGTTTCAGGCTAAGACCAAACCAAGTAAAGAATAGGTACACAGACGTGTTATGTTATGATCATAGCAGAGTTTGTCTTTCACAAATAGATGGTGATCCCACTTCTGACTATATAAATGCAAACTTTGTCGATGGGTACAAGCAAAAAAACGCGTTCATTAGCACTCAGGGTCCACTTCCAAAAACCTGTGGTGATTTCTGGAGAATGATCTGGGAGCAACAGACACTCGTCATCGTTATGACGACTAGGTAATTACATTAATTGCAAGAAATCAACTTGGTTTCAAGATAAGTCTTTTAATTGCTTTTTTGTTAATTTAGGGTGGTTGAAAGAGGGCGTACTAAGTGTGCACAATACTGGAGTCCGGAACCAGGAAAGGATTACACAGTCGGTGGTTTTACTGTAACTACCCGGGAAGTAGAAACAAATCCAGATTACACAATATCAAAACTCCTACTCGCCAATAACAAGGTGCTTATCGCATTTTTATTAGATATTTCTTTATAAAATACGATAAAATATCTAATTATTATTTTTCTTGAGTAAAATGAAGAGATCGAATTTTAAAGTTAGATCTTGGAACATCTTTAATAAATGTACTCTTGAATAATATTTTAATTGATATTTATATGTTCGTATATAGACTGAAGAGACAAGAGAAGTTTGTCACATGTTATACACTGCTTGGCCAGACTACGGAGTACCTCAGTCGGCAAGAGCTTTATTACAGTTCCTCTCATTAGTACGACAACAACAAAATACACTTCTAACCAGCAGGGGTGATACTTGGGCTGGACATCCCCGTGGCCCGCCTATAGTTGTACATTGTAGCGCCGGCATTGGCAGGACAGGTAATTTCGGCTTATCATAATTATCTTATCATATCATAAAAAAATTGTGATTATATATTAATATTTGATTAAAATTGTTTCTCACAATCTCGAAATCTGAAGTGTCAAATTATGTGTAGATGATAATTATTGTAATTATTTCCAGGGACATTTTGTACTTTAGATATTTGCATATCTCGACTAGAAGACACTGGTACTGTAGATATCCGAGGGACAGTCGAAAGAATTAGAGCACAAAGGGCTTACAGTATTCAAATGCCAGACCAATATGTCTTCTGTCACCGAGCCCTGGCAGAATATGCGCTTTCCAGAGGGATGCTGAGTTCCCAGCATCTTGCCATGTTACCACCCACCATCGAGGAGGACTCCGACTAGGTTAATTCTATTAGAAACACATTAGATTGATATACTGATCAATATTAGGTATATTCTTGCATTTCCCTTCCATTGTCAGGTTTACACCAAATCATCAGAAGATATTCTTTAACATTATTATCGTCATCGCCATCATACATTGCTTTTCAATGTTTCTCATTCTTTACTCCTAAGTCGGCCTGTTAGCTAGAAAAAAAAAAATTTCCATCAAGAATAACTCACGACATTAAAGTTCGTTCTGAGATCTAAAACTTGTTCTGGAACCTTCAAATGCAAATCAATCAAAATGAAGTAAAAAATCTAACAAGTGTCTTAATCCACTTCATGTGAATTGTAAATTATAAATTGATTAGACATTTTCTACGAGTAATTGATTTATAGAATTATAACTATATTTATATACCAAAAGGTGAAAAATGCATTTTTTTCCTTTGAAAGATCCACATGAAATGGAATTTCTCACAGTTTGTCAGAGTTTGAAAAACATTTTGGGAACCGTAAGCAGTTTTGTCAAGCTCGACCCAAATTGACGAATTAAAAAGACTTGAAATCCTTAAGGAATAAAATCATAATTTAAGTAGCGTTTTCTTAAAAGACGATCACGCGAGAATTTCTTTAATATTAAATGCAATTAGTGATGTTTAGCGAAACTAATGAAAAAAATTGCGTTAAAAATAAGCAAATACATTAACTTTGAAACAGGCGATTGATGATAAACCAGATAGGCATTTTTGGGTAACCAAAGATTATTTTCTATTCAGCTGAAGGAAAATCAAAACTTGCCAATGATAAAATGTATCGGTCCTATGGTCGCAATCTCTCCAAGCAGGGACTTTGATTCAGGGATCATTTTAAAGCATTTCAGTTTAGATTTACATCGGAAAAATTGTGGACAATACTTGAAAGCCGGAGTCCCCCTAAAATGACAGAAGGGCAATTTTCATTTTGCCTAGACTTTTTTCTAATCTTTAGCTTCGATGTGCCTATTCAAATGTCTACCTAGAAACAGTGTTCCTCTTAAATCCATTGGATGTCGTGGGAAATACAGAAAAAAAGCACCAATGGTATCAACATATAAAATAAATACTATTTCGTCAGTTACAAACTCAAAATTTCGCTATCAAGTAAAAAATAAGTGTTTACAAAAACTAACTTGTTACTATGTAATTTTTGAAATCCCCTAAAGCCAGTAATTTTTGAACCAGTAGTCGATTTCTACACGATACGTGTTCATATTTACCTTTTGTCTCAGATGTGCTAGAACCTCCGGTTCAAGGAGAACATCCAATTGTACTAAGGAACTTTTACACAAAGTTATTACTTGCAAAAGCTTTCTTGACTGATACCCTGAGAAAACACTCTGTGAATGTGATTATATCGCCTGCAGATTTTTAATGAGTTTTAATTAGAGAAAAAGCTTGACTCGCTGTATTTTTTGATGAAATTATCTGAAGGCCAAATGGTGCGAACCTAATTTTTAAAATTATTTTGTTCGATGGATAAGACTGCAAGTTTCAGACGTCTATTTTTGTTCATGCAAAGAAGAGATAGACTTGTCTGATGACTTTCTTCAGAGAAGTGCGAGTTTTTGAGTTCCATCTGCAGACTCTTTCATGCAAGTAAATCTTAGAAAAGGCGAGAATGGTCCTTTACAAACAGTAGACAATAGAGTAGGTTGAAAATAAATAGTTTTGAATTCAAAATTGCTACAACGCGGAAAAGTAGTGCATTGAGATCCTAAAAAAGTAATTAATAATTAATTTGGTATGGTGTAACCAAAATGCGTGTTGATCGATTCCAAATTAATTATATTTTTTTATTTATTTTCGACCCACTCTGGTAGACAACCTAGGAAATACTGTAGATTTGTGTTTGCGGGTAAAGATTTTGCATAAAATTATAAATAACTTGTATGCTTCATTAATATTGGAAACTATAAATAGTTTCGAAATTAGCGATTGTGTTCTTCCATTCGTTGTCACGCGGTATCTGACTTGTTATAGGAGATCTGAAAGCTAAGTGATCTAAAAAGTAAAATATTTTGTGAAACTTCAAACTGAAATTTCCGAAAATGTTATTTTTTAGATGATTGTAGTGTGGATGTATGCAGATAATTGATAATTGAATTTATTGATGAAACAATTGTTTACGAAATATGATGTGAAACAAAGTTCTGCATCATACGCGACAAGCTAGCACATTGTTATAATAATACAAGTATAATTGTCATAAATTTTAATTTATTTCCAGTGTGAAGTCATAAATGTATGGTGTTGATAATATTGTTGATGTACAATAATGCCATTGAGAAATGTCACTCATGGATTTCAAAAATGCATATTTGCATTCCCATTGTTGTGATCGTAATATTTGTGTTTATATATTCCTAAATCAGTCCTTTTAAAAGCAAATCGGAGAGATTTATCTGCGAGAAGAGAGAAAAGTTGCTATTGGCTGACGCAGGTCCATGATTGTGAATATCTGTCCAGGACATGTTACAATTACTATTACTGATTATTATTACCGCATAACTTCATTTATTACTATTTACACTTATTATTAGATACTTTAACTAGCTATTTATTACAATTTGTCAAGAAACAACAAAATTCGATCGTGATCTTGCTTTTTTGAAGATTGTACACCTATGCGAATATCTCCACTGTATTTTTGCTGGACTTCGTTTTAACAGTATTCTTTTTATACAAAACTCGATTATTAGAGTGACGGGAATATAACAATAGACTTTGTCGCGGTTCTTTATCTGTTTAGATCTTGAGTGAATGGAATGAATGATTTTTGTCAAAGTCAGGTGACGTGAGAGCTCAGAACACCTTGTTCAATAGGACTTATTAGATCTGAATTGTCTACTCTTTAAAATTTTGGAAACAAAAGATGCAATTGTCATCAATTGTGCAATTCTTGTATTCAGAATGATGAAGAAAATATTCTTTGTTTTGAGTTGGAATGTCACTGTACTTTGAAAAGATGTATTGAGAAAAATTGGATGGGTTTATTGTGTGAATTATCGATTTTCTGTTTAAATCAGAGAAATAATGTAGTCCATACGTTTTTTTAAATTTGTATTTCTGTAAATGCTTCATTTTATCGCAAGTGAAGCATATGGACTTTTGCATTATTTTAGCGCCAGTGAATTCTTTGAAGTGATATATGGTAATACACTGAAAAGAAAAAAAAGAATAGAGTATTTTAATGATTAACAAACTCATTTCGAGAATTAACAGTGTCCTGCGTTTATTGTTGGCCGCTGCTTTTTAACAAAGATTAAGAAGTTAAGAAAGAATCAATAGTCGCTATTTTTATCATTAAGCGATGCGTTTACGCTAATTGTTCGCGCTTTCTTTGTCTCCTAAATATAAAAAGAGGTAAACTGACGAATACAAAACTTTAACTACATACAATGATGTTCTACCTGTAAGTCTGAAATATTCTTGAAATGAAACATTACAAGGCAGAAATACAATGAAAGAAACGTAAAAGTAAAATGTTGAAGGTTAAAAGAAAAATTAAAAATTGTATATACCGTGACCTTGAATTAATGTCGCACATTGTATCTAATTATTAATAATAATTTAATATATTGCAAATATATATATTCGACTGTGTTTTATTACTTTCAAGCATCCTTGAAAATTTCCATAAGTTTTTTAAAACTATACTGAATGTATTGGCAGTTATTACAGCTTTTCTTATCACTATCGGCGGTCAGAATAAAAATCCCTTAAATTCCTCTAATGAAATTAATCTTCTGCAATCTCCCAAAATACTTAAAAAATTATTTGCAATATTTAGAAATTTTTTTAAATCCTTTTGAATTCATCATATATCCTTAAAAATATACACTCATTTCGAGACCTCCAGTTTAAAGAAGCAATTTTTATGACAGGATAGCTTTTGAAACTAAAATCAAATTATTGAAGATTGAGAAGATTTAAAAAAATTATAAGCATAGATCGTTGACAAAAGCACACGCATTACTTTCTAGTAATGTCAAATCTCTCAAACTTCTAATCCAAGTCAGCATCAACATCATT
>CAJFCP010000059.1:2507733-2557874 GCA_904066005.1 Synergus itoensis | reverse complement strand
ATCATCATCATCATCATCATCATCATCATCATCATCATCATCATCATCATCACCATCATCATCATCATCATCATTATCATCATCAAATCATCATCAACACCAGCATCATCAGTCCCAGGGTCACCCATCTCTTACTTCACTCCTGAAGACATTCCCTCTTCTCTCTACCCTTCACCTCCGTCGTGCCTCTGAACAATTTGACCTGGAGGTTCCATACCTTGTCGACTCATATCTAGAATTTCTCGCAGACTATGCCAGGCTATGCTATGAGGGATCATGCTATGAGGTACGAATCGTAACCACAGCACAGCACAGGCGCAGTATCGTGGTGGGCCGTCAGCCGAGAAACATCAATGGGTGGTCATAGAATAAGATGGCAGACTGCGAGTCGGAAGTGCAGACTAGAACGCCAGTGACCAAATTTGACGGAATGAACACGGCAGTAACAATGGTCAACAATGGCCGTGTGCCCCAACATGCAATGAACACATCAGACCCAACTGGACAGGGTCCACGGTGCGTCACAATTTACAAGACTGAGACCGGGTTCGGGTTCAACGTACGCGGCCAGGTCAGCGAGGGTGGACAGCTAAGGAGCATCAACGGAGAACTCTATGCTCCTCTTCAGCATGTCAGTGCCGTTTTACCCCAAGGTGCTGCTGAAAAGGCCGGTGTTCGCAAGGGCGACCGCATTCTCGAAGTGTGAGTATATCCAGCTTTTATTCTTCCCGGATTCTCCTCGGCTCACCCACGAATGTCTGACATTCCACTCCTATAGACCTATACTATGATATACATCTTCCACCACTTCAATATCCTCGAGTTCTCGTTCATGAAATTCGTTAATCGTCCAGCACGACCCCAATTACGGTGATCAATCAAAGATTCTAAGACATTGGCTGGATCTTCATCATGATGGTTAATTGGTCATCGAACGTTCTAGGGACCTTGGAAATGCAATGAAAGTGTGTAGGATATATGTTAGGTAGGTCTCTTTGGCAACTGCTGAAAGGGTACTTGTTACGGATTAATTATATCTGCAGAAATGTGATCATTTGAATTGTCAGAAACTCTAGAAGCATGTTTGGATGTTCATTTATTCATCTTGTTGAGTTTATGAGAATATAGATTGATGATCTTATAGATTATAAGCCGATTGGTTATGATCGTTGTTATTGTTAGTGTGAATGCCAATTGTACATATTGTACTGATACTAATAAACCGTGGTGAAGATTTTATAATTTGGAAGACTTCTGTTAAAAAAAAAATAATCAATATCTGATTATGTTCTAACGTTATTGGTTTTCTGCAGTCTATAAGTATACCTTACAAATTATTAGATGTCTTGGTTTTTTTGTTGCTATTTGCCTATTGATAGTCACAAAACATCATTTCTTCTCGCGTAATCTTCTACAATATATTCATATTTGTTCTATTATGTTTGATAGTTTGCAATCGACCTTTAATTGCAATAGTATTGTTGTATTTCAGATTTACAGAATATTCTGTCTATAATTCCCCAATATAAACCTTTTTATTAAGGATATGCTGATGTTCTTGAATACGTCTAAAAGTCTAATTCTGACTTAATTCTACTGAATAGCATTTGTGAAATAGAAGTTTAATTTTCAATTTTAATGTAAAGCTGATGTGGATTATATGTCATATTTATATGTAGAGTCGGATTTGAATTTCTGTTTGAAACTCAACATCCCAGACATATCTTGGGTATGTTTTGACTCTTCTTGATAAGAGATATGAATCAGAATAGTCGAAATGCTGTTACATCATCCAAAAATCAATATCGAAAAGAAAATAACTTGGGACACTGCTGAAATCAGTAAAACTTTGTTGATTCATTACATCATGTCCATTATTGAAATCATCATCATTACACAAAACATAACAGTACTGTAAAACGGTAATCAATAAAGAACATTTGGAAACATATTTTTTAATATGTTTCAAATTCGCGAAATTGAAATTTCCGGAGTTGGAAAAATATCGAAGAAAGAATTTCGGACTATTCAAATATACCAAAAATATACCTAAAATATTTATTCGAGATTTTGGTTTTTCGGTAAAAAGATGTTCCGCATTTGAAGGTAATGCAAATCATATATATGTAATTACATTTATAAAATTAAATTATAGTTAATTTGTTATCACTAAACAGTGGCGTAACTAAAAATTGGAGGCCCCCCACCCCCCGCAAAAATTTTTAGGAGGCCCCTTTGAAAATAAAAAGAAAAAGATTTGAATAAATTAAAATTTTTTATTGTTTCTATTCAGTCTAAGAGGCCCCTCAAAGGAGGAGGCCTCCCCGCAATGCGGGGTTTCACTACTATATAGTTACGCCACTGTCACTAAATGAATTCTGCAATGATGAATACGAAATTGAAAGCATACTTAATTTATACGATAAACATCAAAAGTGGAACATTGAATTTACAATTCCAGATGTCAAAATCTTCAATTTAAATTGGACAATTTTCTTCACTAATATGTTTAACAATTTGTAAATTATTTTTAAAATTCTTCATTAGCCTTTATATCTGGTATTTATATAGGTAATGTCTTAATGATTTTCAAATTATGATAATGAGGGACACATTGATAATCTGTAATGAAATAAACCAGACTACAAATGTCTCATTCATCACGTGGTATTTCAACAAGCAAACACTTGTTACAGTCGCATAATGATAATAGTCATATGTTATAACACTTTTTTGCAAATCCTTTCATAATCTGAATTTACATTACATCTCTCAACAAAAAAGACTTTTCTTTCATGTCTTATAAAAAATTGTTATATGCTCATGTCGATTTCGTTTTCTAGCTCCCGTGCATAATAGATGAATCCTCATTGTACATTTTTTTTTCTATGAAAATGGATGCAGACACGTGAAGTTGACTGTCAGCTTTTATCTTTATAATTAATCTCAGGCCACTCCGTGTTAAGCTCGGTGTCAAACTGAAAGTTGTCAAATCAAATTTGTATTTATATTTATGTTTCTTTAAATCCTCTGTAAATCTCTTTAAAACTCTTGAAATAATTATTAAGATTGCATAAAATGTTTCGAAATCTCTTGGAATTCATTAAAATAAATTACATATATAATTGTATTCGTCTTTAATATAATATATTTATGTTAATATTCTTATTAATGGTGATTCAATTATTCTTCAAAAGTAGTAGAAATTCCTATTCTACAAATTAAATGTATGATTCTACAGAAAATTCGCTCTGAAAGCTAGTTTGTGAAATTATTTCATCAGCTGGCATTTTTTCTCCAAGTCAACGATCTGGTAAACGTTGCCAATTGACCTTGAACTTTTAACTACAATCAGAACTTAATAGTCACGATCAATAAGAGCTTGTATAAGGTACTCTAATTTTGTTTACACTCTTCCGTTGTAATTCTCTTCAAACAAGGAAAAATGACTAATTTAACTCTTTTGTGGATAATGGAAAGTTTAAATCTTTTTATTAGAAGTTTCCTGACCACAAAGATACAAGAAGTAATGTTAATTTAAAGTAAAATAACGTTATTTGAATCTTCCTTAAATCTATTGTTTTATTTTGTTGTCTTGAATACTCTTTGATTTGAAGACGAAAATAATAGAGAAAATCAATAAGAGAAAAACCAATCAGTCTTATTATATTCTAAGATTGTAAAGAAATGTGTAATTTCTCTCAATGATCATTCAATGAAACACCTTTTCGATGATTGGTATTCCTTGGAGTATAGCAAAGTCATTCTTGTTATATAACGACAGGAAAAGGAACAAAAGAAGAATGCATATTCACTCTTTATAGAAAAATAGAATTGAAATTATTCTTCATTGCTAAAAGATCTTGGCGCTTTTTTCTTTCAAGTTTTAGGATAACAGAAAATTAGAATAAACCAATTTCTAGGAGTCATATTGCGCTGAGAGTTGAATGAAATCTATAAATAATATTTCGTTCTGGCAATGAGTTGTAATATTGTAGTTAAACGCCCCTTTAATTAACTACAATCTAAATTAATCCTCGACGCCATCTCTCTAGTGAGATCGCCTTACAGCATAGTTATCGACTTAACATTAATGAACCTTCGCTTAAAATCGATGCAGCACGTTCACGCAGCTTTCAATTACAATTCTATTAGTGCTTCAATTAATTTTCTGCACCACATCTTATATGGTATTATGTTGCCATCTCGAAGGAATTAAATGAATTGAAAATATTTCAATACATTTCGAAATATTTCAAAGAATTCAGAATATTTTTAAGTGATTCCAAAAGTTTTAAAAATATTTTAAAGAAATTCAAAAAGATTTCAAGATATTTCAAAAAATTTCAAGAATTTGCAGGATTAAAGAAGATTTTTTTCCTTAGTTTAGAAACTCAAATATTAAAATTTAAGTTATCAAGAGCTAAAAGTTGTCCACAGTTCGATCCAGATATGAAATACATACAGTAGAAGCATGAATGAAGTATTTCACGAGCAACTTGAGACTAAATAATGTACACGTATTAAATTAAGCGCAGAGCTCAAGCGTAATTGTATCGCAATACCAGAGGTAATAATGCAACCAAGAGAGTAATTAGACTTTTGACTGATGTACTCTTCCCTCTAATTTAATTACTACCGCATTTGTACTAGAAAATTTTAATTTAGGAGTGTAGAATTCAAATTTTCTCCCTGTATTCTTTTCTATAGAAAAATAATAATTCTCGAAATATAATTTAATTGACAGTTGTATTATTAAGTCTCTTGTTTTCAGAGTAAAATGCAGAGAGATTATTACCAGTTATATTTATTCTTGGAAATTACATCCTCGATTGTATCACAGACGCAAATTCGATTACCACAAAAAACCACACACAAGAATTTATTCATAATAAAGAAATTTCACTTTGACGCAAAATAAAGACTCTTAAATACAAAAAGAGCGGCTTTTTACGACTGGAACATTGCTTTTTTGTAATTGATAGTTAATTGTTTGACGCAAACAAATCTATTTTGTATGCATTGATATTAAAAATATTCAAAATTCAGATGACATTCGAAGGGCCTTAAAAGATTTGGTTCTGATAAGGCTTCACATAAGTATGAATACTTGGCTTGACGAAGGAAATTTCAACGGTCAAGGCCATTAAAATGATTTTAGCATTTAAAAATATAATAATATCCTGCTTATAATCTCCCAACTGATGAAATAATACTGGGTCATGATTCTAAAGAAATATAAATAGAAAAAACGTCCTTGTAGAACAAATGTTTTACTCAGAAATGTGCTTGAAATTTCTCCAATATGATAAAGTTCAATGGAAAATAAATTGTTATAAAGTACATTAATTTCGAGGAAATTATACACCTATATTTATATTTTTTTCATTCCTTCATATTGAAGTTGCTGCGTTTCCATTAGTTTTTGAATTCTTTTATTACTAATAATTATTTTCGTAGAATTTGAAATGCGCTTATATTAATAGTAATTTTAGATTGATGGAAATATTCAAATTCTATCAGGATATTCGTAAAGGAGTTTATGTCATAATAAGACTCTTGAAATAAATTCCTATATATTTCTGCATTTTCCACGATGTTTTTGATAAGATACACCTGTAAAAATTACAGAATCAAAATACAGTTTTGATAGTCGACACTAAGCTTCCACTTTCGTCCAGTAGGATTTTACCTTTCACTGACTGATTGCAAAGGTTTGCCTTGGCAAGGCCAGTCACCTGTAACTTTTCTCAACCAGCGAAGATCGAGGAAGTTGTATCCACACGGGACTAACATTCCACGAAAGTCGTGCAAAGCCTTCTAATCAGAAAAAATTTCTAAATCAGGAAAAAGTTTATTTACCCATCATAAAAGTTGACTACAAATATTTATATATACCATATACATATAAACATGTATCAAATGTGGGCATTTGTTCAGTGATAAGAATTTTCCATTTCAAGAGGGCTGATTGCATAACATCAATTGTAGAGCATATGCTGCAGTGCGTAATGTGCTTTCTATTTTTAATTTTATTCTTCATAAATTTAAGATATGTTGACTTATCACGTAGCAGCCGTTCACTTTAATTGGGCCAACAGACAAAATCATTCCAAATTTGGAACAGATCAAACTTCCCAAGAATGTAGACCAAAAAGGTAAACATGCTCAGTTTATCAAAATTTAAGAATAATCTTGTTTTTACTATTTTTTATACCTTAATCTTTAATATTTGACTTTCTATGTATAAATAAAAGCATTTTTTTGTACTGTATTATAAATATCATGATTATTTATCAATTTTATTAGATGACAGCTCACCATTTATTTTCCTTACCTTCATCTTTCCATATCCACGATGTCTTATATTGTAATGACCTTTCCTTATATTACCTACAATGTGGCAAAGGTAATAAATGTCTTTCCACTAATCACGGCCGAGAACATCTGTTTTCTTTGCTATAACTGTTTATGGAAATTTTTAATACACAATTGTTAAATAAATAAAAAAAACCAGGAATCATAATTTAAATGTGCAATTAAAATAGTATTTATATTACTTTTCTTTCAGAAACAATGTTAACGTCGAGGGTGCAACTCATAAACAGGTAGTGGACCTGATAAAGTCCGGAGGTGATGTTTTGACCTTAACTGTGATCTCAGTGACACCACAAGAAGCAGAGAGATTGGAACCTTGCGAAGATATTAGGTAAAAAATTTTGTATATAGACAAGTTTTCTTGCTCGATTTTTTATTTAACAATCGACCAATCTCACGTCAATATTTTTTTCTTATCACCAAACTCTCTAGTCTCGACAAAGATGATATGAAATTATTTCTAAAATATAAAAATTGTGTATGATATTATAGATAAGGATATTTATGATTATGATTTATGATTTATGATTATAGTTTTGCAGAAATATCCTTTACAATAAATAATACTTTTGATTTTATAACTAAATAGTTTATATTGCTCAACGAAATGCAATAAAACATGTATAAATATATGCACACCTTTCATTTATTTAAAAGTTATCATTTAAAAAGCTATAAATATTGTATTTTTAATTTTCAGCTATGCTTCGGTGGATTATAGCGAGAAAAGGTCCCTACCCATTAGTGTACCGGATTATCATGTACGCGAAAGAAAGCATGAACGGTATATCGTTTTTAATGTTCACATGGCAGGGCGCCATTTGTGCTCTCGTCGATATCGAGAATTTGCCGCACTCCATATGGCCTTGAAGAAGGAATTCATTGGGTTCAATTTTCCCAAATTACCAGGAAAATGGCCTTTCCAGTAAGAGTTCTTATTTAATATGTAATCTTAATGCATTTTCTGCTGCAGAAAAATGAGGTACATAATTAATCCTGATTAATGACTTTTTTCAGACTCAGTGAGCAACAATTAGACGCAAGAAGACGGGGTTTAGAGCAATATCTTGAAAAAGTGTGTGCAGTTAGAGTAATTGCAGAAAGCGATGCAATGCAAGAATTCCTCACAGATAGACTGGAAGAAGATGGTGATCAAGGACCTGCCGTAGATTTAAAAATTCTACTTCCTGATCGCGAAGTTGTTACCGTTACTGTTGCTAAAGCTGCCCCCGTAAAGGATGTCTACGATGCAGTTTGTTGCAGAGTAGGCTTGGACACAGAGACTGCAAAGTACTTTTACCTTTTTGAAATCGTCGAGTACAATTTCGGTACGTTAATCTTACAATTCTTGCAGAAAAAAATTATTATTACCAACAACATTTGCATATAATAAGTACTGTCCCAACGTTTTTAAGATGCAAATAGCTTGACAGTTTCTCTAGATACTAAATAAGCAGTTTTATACTTTCCAGAAAGAAAACTACAACCTCATGAACACCCGCACACCTTATATATTCAAAACTATTCGACAGCCAGTGCAACATGTCTGTGCATAAGAAGATGGCTCTTTAATATTATGAGACCTCTTAATGAACAGGCGTTAACATGGATATTTTGGCAAACTGTCGACGAAGTAAATAGAGGACACATTTCTGCAGGAGAAAGGCTTTATCAGCTGAAAGCTCTGCAAGATGCATCCAGAAAACACGAGGTGAAATTCTTGATTTGATGGTTTTCAAATTCAACCTATTGACTGGATTTGTATTCGCCACCTGTATTTTAGAATCGAGATCAAAGCAGTTTTGATGACAGGATTTTTCTAAAGATTAAATTTAAATTATTGAAGATTAAAATATTTTAACATAAGATTTAAAAAAATTATCATCAGCATAAATTACTGATAAAGGCACGCGCATTAGCGTGCGCATGACATTCTAATTTTTTAAAATAATCATGTCTCAGAAGGTATAATTTGGAAAGCGCGTTTGCATAGACTTTAAATTATTTTTTCAGTATCTCAAATTGGCACGTGAATTAAGCGGCTATGGTGACATCGTCTTTCCCCATTGTCCTTGTGATTCGAGAAAAGAGGGTCACGTAGTGGCAGCAGTTGGGACTGCAGCTTTTAAATTACATGCAGCAAAAGAGGATGGTACTTTAGAGTCCCAAGTGGTTGAGTTTCAATGGAACACTATTACTCGCTGGGAGACTGACGAGGAAGGAATGGCCTTTTGTTTCCAATATACGAGGTCAGACAATCGCCCCCCTCGCTGGCTGAAAGTCTTCACACCATACGTAAGAATAATAAATAATAAATAAAAAATAATAAATGCATAAACATTAAAAAAAAATTAATAAATTTTCCAAATCCTTTTTTCTTGCAGTACATTTTCCTCGCAGACTGTTTCGATCGAATAGCCGAAGAAGCAAAATGGGATGACCCAGGGGAATGACGAAACGTAAAGAAATAAGTATGATTTCATCCCTACGAATTTCTGGGTGCATCATTTTATGTCCAGTGTAACAATCTCAGAACTCTCTTTGTTTACTAAATTTAGAATTTATTTAAAATAGATAATTATACAAATGTGTTTCCCGCGAAAGTAAGTCGCTATTCTCAAGCGATATGTTCCCCTGAATGAATAATTGTTATAATATTCTAATGAGAGTTGATAGAAATTTTATCAATTAGAGATTTTTTAAACTTAAATATTTACAGGTAAAATATTGCAAAATATTCTTTCCAAAATACCTCGATGAAGTTTGTGTTAGATGCACTTTATGCTAGTTCATACAGTCCCTATCCAGTTTCATGTAGAGAAAAAAAGGTTGAGATTTACAAAGTATTCTACGTAAGAAAAGGCACAATAAGTAAATGTATCCGCCTATCAATCATAAATCACTTGGCCTACTAGCCCGTAATTTAATTTCCGTTTCCGTAAAATAAGAACTGAAGAGTTCGTCGATGTTAGCCTATTTTCGTATTTTGTAGAGACGATAAAAAGTATTACCTATAACTATTTAGGTAAGCTATAAATCATTCTGTTGTCCAGATTTAATATTTTAATAATTCGTGAAATTTTTTTCGAGATCGAGATAAATCAAATATCTTAATCGTGCCATAAGACTGTATGCTTCTAAAAATATTCTACTCTAATCTTCTTCTCATCCTAACTTTTCTTACTCATCAATGAAACCAAAAATTATAAACAAATTGTAAATCTGTGCCATGGTTTTTAGAAAAGTTTTTAAATGACATTTTTTAAATATCTAAAGTAACTTTCTTTATGCAAACACATTAATTTAATTTCACGAACATGGGCAGCAGAATGATGTAACTTTGAAATAGTATTTTATCGTACTGTTTATAATGTTTCACAAACAAGATAAAGGTATAAGATTATTTTCGTTCAGAGCAGAACCTTAATACTCATTTTACTACATAAAAATAAGACAGGTACTGATAAAGATGGATCTTTACCGTAAAAGTATATACGAAAAATGTAGCAATTTTTTTAGATAGGATTTAGCAGAAGATATTGGAAGAAAGTGTTATTTTAATTTGAAAAGGTTTTAAAACATTACTTTTTTCACATTTAAAACAACACTTTCCAATTATCAATTTCTTTTCGGATCCTAGACTTTGTATTGAAAGTGCAAAGATCAATAAATAGTCAGACAGATATATTTGTAAGAAATTTCACGTATAATCATTTTGTATCTCTTTGTTACACATTTTTTAACTTGCTTGATTCATCACGCTTCATAATTAACCAACTGCAATTTCATTTTATCACTTTAAAATAAGATATTTCTTCGCTTCATGAGAAATCGAACACATAATTGAAAATTTATTTTTAAAATAATCGTTTTTTATGAATTAATGTATAGATATTGAGAGATCAAAGCTTGATTTACCTTTGCAAAGTAGAATTAAATTATTTGTTACACATTCCCAATTACTACACGATAAAGAGAGAATTTATTTTTTGATTTAATTAGAATGTCATGTGTGCACCTTTGTTAATAATTTATGCTTATGATAATTTTTAAAAATCTTATGTTAAAATACCTTAACTTCAATAATTTGATTTTCGTCTCAAGAACAATCCTGTCATAAAAACTGTAATATTTAAAAAATTTTGTAAATTACTTGATAATCTTTTGAATCTCTTTGAATTCTTTTGAAATTTCTTTAAAATTCCTTAAAATCAGTTGACAGCTCTGACCTCGATACTAAAGTACAGGATAGGATTGTATTTGTCACTCTAGAATTAACACTAAAATTATTGTGTAATCAATTTGTGAGTAAGTTTGAGTGGTGATAGTTTGCTTGCAGATCAAAGAAACGAGAAAAGAACTAAAAGAATCTTCAGATACAAAACAATTGCAAATCCCGTAATGTTTCTAATAATCGAAAAAAACAATCACGATTTCATTGTTGCAATCTATGAGTTGTAAGAAAAAGTAAACTTTGTTAGTTTCATTACCCTAAAGAACTTAAATGAAAAAGTTCGTAAATGTTATTTGCATGAAGATAAATTATTATATTGGAAATATAAAAATGTGAAATTTAAATTAAAGGTGCGTTCTTTATAATTTTAGTGAGTTAAATAATTTTGAAATATTCTAAAATATAGAGTTTCAGAGAGATGTAATTCTATTTTTGAAACTGATAAAACTAACAAAGTTTGAATACTTTTTGCATTCGAAAGCTGGTCTTCATCTTATAAATTTTAGTTTTAGGTCTTGAGCCATTTGAAAATAATTTGTCAACTTATTAAAGCGTATCTTAGTAGATTTTAGAATCCAGAGAAATTACATAAAGAATGTAAATAGTCAGAAATGTTTGATTGCATAATATTAATTTTAAAAGAGTTTAGGTAGGAAGTAAAAAATAATGAGAATAATTTCGTATTACATGGCATGTGTGTAAACGCCTTAATTAATAGAAATACTTTTTTTCTCGACGAAATCTGTAAATATGGAAAAGTGATAATAAAAAACTGGATGCGTTGCGAATATTATCGACGTTGAAAGAAGATCGATATTGTATGGATTGAATGAAACACTGCGCTTTCCTTATTCCAGTGTCATCATCAGGAATCGAGCAGTACAAAGCTTATTTGAGAAAAAAATGTTTTCTTTTTTGATAGATAAGTGACCGAAAGGACGAAATGGGCGACGGTTCGTCGTCAGAGTTTAAGTAGGAAGAAGTGTTGAGTATTTATTACAATTTTATTGTATTATAAATTAAAAGAATCTAGAAAACATATCGCGCCTTTCGTGAGAATCGCCGCTCGTTTCGACAACAGATCTTTAATTGTAAAGAAAAGTATTGAAGAAAATCTGTAAGAGTGATATAAGCGCAATAGTTTTTTAGGGAGTGATTAGAGGCAAGATTATTGAAAGAAGAAGCGAGTGTTATATGTTGGTCTTTAAAAAAAACTCGTTACTTTATCATTGTCAAAATGAAAGCGTCCTCTATTCCGAATATTCCCTTACACTACCGGTCAAAATTGTATGTTTACCTGTTTTTCAATTTGTGATGTATCGTTTAAATTGTTATTGAAGTACTAGAGATAATCGATAATCCGGTCGTATGATGAACATTCCCCGATCTTAAGGTATTCGACAATTCATTGAGTGAATTTCACGTGATTTTTGTGTGAAGCTAAGAATAGTGAGATGGAAGAGAATTTTCAGAAGTCTAATGAAAAATAGAAAATGTAATGATTTAGGAAAATTTAATTAACTTGCTGTTGTCGAGGCTGTTGTATAATCCATGGGTTTTAATGAAGAGTTTTTATGCATTACTCGTAAATTGAAATTTGCTTTAATAATATAATATAATAAATTTATTGTTGGGAGATAAATTGTAGAAGCCATCTCTTTTTTCTTGGTTTCGTATATAGATTATTTTTCCTGTGATTTATCTCGTTCTGGAAGTAGGGTCTGATAATCCGATTATTGAATCGTAAATCGGTCATAATGAACTTAAGGACGAGTAGTTTGTAATTTAATTATTATCATTGTAGCAAGATCATATCATTACGGTTAACTATTTAGGCGTTAAATATTAATTAATTAATTAATTATTATGCGTAATTTTAAAATACAAATTCAAAGTTTCGATCTATTATACATGTTATTAGTTCAAGTCATTTGCTGAAGATCTGGTACTTTGATCTAGGAGAAATATTGTTCGAGTCCTTACTGATTCATCATTTTAGTGAACAAAATGAGAAATTAAAGGAAAGAAGTGCAATCGACAAGATTTTTATTTCTATATATACCTGCCTCACCTTCCTTGAGTTTTATTAGTCAATCTGTGCTTTTTAATTTCAATCAAA
Organism: Synergus itoensis; assembly: GCA_904066005.1. Taxonomy (NCBI): domain Eukaryota; kingdom Metazoa; phylum Arthropoda; class Insecta; order Hymenoptera; family Cynipidae; genus Synergus; species Synergus itoensis. The sequence goes on along the minus strand of CAJFCP010000059.1, from coordinate 2,545,143 downwards.
TATAAAGGCTACTAATTAAATGAGTCAAGTTCTTACTAATTAAGATTAAAAGAGAGTACGTAATACAGGCTGAACATATAAAATTACGACGTATTATTCATTTGTTCAATTTTTTTTATCACTTGTGACATGAGCATACACTTCACTGAACACATGAAAATTGATATTGTGTAACGAGAATAAAATAATGGATGAACATACCTATATATTCTTATGGAAAAAAGGTAGTATTTATTATATAAAAGAAAAGTTGGCGAACAAAACCTGCTAAGTTCTGAATTAATACACTCTTAGAAAAAATGCTGATAATTACTGTTCCTACATATCTTTCAAATGCCAAAGATTCATTTATCGCAAACTTTAGATTTAAAAGTTTTACTAAACTTTTTTTAAAATAGTTCATTGAAGGCATAAATTTATTCATATATAAAATTTAGTTGATTTTACTTGTACTTTTAGTGAATTTAATACAAAAGATTTCTTTCACGATTTTAAATATTAAAATCAAACAAATCAAGATTTATGCATTAGAATAATATAGCTTTTTAAAATAAAATAAGCGAAGCAATTTCCTGAACATGAAATCTTGTGATTTTCTCGAAATACGAAGATCTTTCAACTTTACAAAGTCATACTAATCCGGGTGAAAGTCACATGAACTGTAAGAAACCTTCAGCATCTGAATACAATGGGAGCTTTTATCTGCTTAGAAACATATTGTAAACTACATAAACTCAAACATTCTTAATTAGGGCATATGTATCAAATGCAATCATGCATGTATACGATATTGACTTATTTGTGAGCAAATTGCGTACATATAGGCACGTGTATTCGCGAATGTAGTATATACGTGACCCGATACATTGAAGATAGAAGACGCAAGAAGATATCGCTAAGTGGTTGCCGATATACGTTCGCGAGAGCAGTTTGCAACTACCTGTTCGAGAAGTTGGTTCCCATTTTGAGATGGTTTCATAATTTTCAAAACCATGGATTTTTAATCGATCTAATCAATACCTTCAGTTATTCATGTATTAGCTCAGAAACTGATGAATTAAAAAAAGAAAGGATGAACGGAATCAAGAAGAAAAAAAAGAAATCCAACAAACAAAAGGTAAAAATAAAATTTTTCCAATCTATTAAAAATGAAAAGGAGCTTCATCGTTTTTATCAAATTCGTTTTAGATTAAAATTTGATTAAATTACAAAATTTTACCAAGTTCACAATATTTAAATTAAGAAAGACTGGTTGTATGTTTCTTCAGATAGTAATTTTTACATATAGGAAGATCTGAATTTTAAAACTGTTTCTTAATTTAGTGACAGACTGAAAAGAAAGTTCACTTTAACAAAAATTAAAATAAAAAATTACACGGTTTCTTCTATTTTTTGTCTTAAACAGTGCATTTTTCACATAAATGAACAAATGAACATGCTTTGAACACATGCACCAAAAATGCAATTAAAGTCGCAGATTCTTCTAGGCCTTATTACGTCGAGCAAATTAGTTCTACCACGTAATTGTTACAGATTAAACGTGATTTTTCACTGAGCAAATTAAAGAGATAAAGATTTATTTATTATGAAAACTGAATTATTCATTTAATGATCTAATAAATTACATGATATAGAAAAAACTTCAAATTGCAATTTCTTCATGACTATTATTATTACATATTAGTTTTTATAAAGAAATTATAGTATTTTCCGAACGGATAATGCAATTTTTAATTAAAGATCAAAGTGCTCTGAAAAAATAGGTAAACTTATAATATATCCCATTTTTATTTTATTGATTAAAACAACCGATGTGATAAATAATATAAGTAGTAGCGCCAACAAGAAAAATTATACTGGTTCCAACCAGTAAAATAGCAACGGTATATATTACAAGCCAAAGTAATTGGTCCTACCACCTATGTTTTTCTCAGGTTATACAGATTATTCTCTGCCGCTTTACAAAAAAAGTATTATAATTTCAGTATTTTATTTATTATTCTATTCTATTTCATACAATATAGAATAACTAATATTTTTTGTTTATCTTATTACAGTAATTTCCGGATTTTCTCTAATTAACAGTTCACTTTTAACGTTATTCCACATTTGCTATCTTATCTGAAGATGATCTGATTAAAAGACTAAGCGACTTGAACTTGTCACAATTAACATCAATATCTCAAGTACTTCTAATTTAATTATATTATAAATCTTAGAACAGTTTTTAAGGACTATACGTTGCAAAAATAAATAAATTTATTATACTCGAATTATACTCGACCAATTCTTTTATTTTATTCTAAACTTTTCAAGGATCCACTTCAAACTAGTTTAGTGGTCAAAAATGAGTCAGATCAGAATCTTTTTACGTCACTGGGATTTAAAAACAAAAACTGCGAACAAAATGGCTCTAAAGCATCGGACATAATGTTGTCACGTGAAGTAAAATCATGATGTTGTTAAGTAATAACTATTGGCATTGATATGGATATAAATTCTTCAGAACTGTTTTTTCTTATTCTTTCCTTACTCGTTAAAAAGCCGCCGTCTCCAATTCGTCTCGATACTAAGAGAATTGTTCTATTGTAAAAATATCTGATTATATTATTACTGACAATGCAGCTCCCATGCAGGTATATGATTCACTAAATTGAAGAATCTTTAAATCGCAGATTTATTTATGCAATATTACGCATATAAAAATGTTTTCATTACTTTTTAGAATCTCAGAATAGCGTTATAAAAAATATACTATTAGGAACATTTTTTTGCCGAAAAACCAAAATCCCGAATGTATAAAATCCCGAAATTTCAATTTCCCGAGTTTTTAAATTCCCGAAAATAAAAAAATACATATCTTTTTTAAATGTTAAAATTTTTTTTGCAAAATTTTTAAAAAATTTTCAATTTACTTAAAAATTGCATTTGCTCCTTAGTGTGAGTTCAATGCCATGCTGAGTCACAAGAAACACTTAATACAATCATATTATAGGCAATGTCATAAAATTCTGGAGACAGATCAATCAGTTCATCAAGATTGTAAAGAAAAATTTTCTTTTAAAAATGAAAAGTTTCCTCAGCAATTTCTTTGACATTTTCTTGGTTTATCTATTATTGAAAGATTGAAAAATATCAAACTTCTTTTTCTTTTTCTTATATGGCTTACAGGAAAAAAAAAATTTTGTGAGAAGGACATTTAGTCTTTAAATGCTAATTACTCGTGTAAATCTTAGATAAAATGAAATAGGAGCATATAATTAAAGCGTCAACACCATTTAATATGAATCTCAATCCGTAAATAGCGTATGCCAATATTCTCATGTTTGATGACGCTCTTAGGTCAAGACAGCTATAGTTACGTAAAATCAGATTAGGTATTATCTGGAGACCCAACAAAAAAAATCGGAATTCCGATTCCTAATCTTAAAGGCCTTTAAAGTCATACGCCCTTAACTATAAGATTATTTATAACTCATTCATTAATTTTGATGACGTCCTTTATCCCTCAAATTTTGTATTATTTGTAATTAATACCATTATTTTTAAGACAATTTCGTAATTAATCAAAATTTTAAAGATTAGGAATATGGTAATTAATTAAATGGTATATCTTCAAAAAATTCAGAAGAGTTTCAAGATTTCCAAGTAATTTTAAAAAATAAAAAATATTTTTTGATTCTTAAAAATCTGTTAAACCTCTTGAAATCTTTTGAAATTCTAAAAACTTTGCAGTCTTTTGAAATCTCGTTAAATCTCGTTAAAATGCATTGAAATCACTCAAACTGTTTTGATATTTCTTTAAAAGGGTCTAACAATAAATGTCCATAAATTAAAAAAATTAAAATTTCGACAACACTCAACTTTAACGATCCAAGTTCGCCTTTTTGCAAAATTCTATCCAATTTTAAATAGAATCGCCGAAAAGATCAACTTTTCTTTACATTTTTATTTCAAATTAAAATTTTCTCGATATGGTGTGCATGGATGAGGAGACTCTAGATGAAACATGATGGTAATAAGCCTTAACAAGTCCACTCCCACACTTTAGATCACTTAGAGTCAGTGTAGTTACGTCTCTTTTCAATCGGTGCAGAAAGTGCTGCTCTCCATCGTCGATCCCTGGGACGTCAAAGTGGCTAGTGTCGATCCGATTCGATTGGCGACGCGACGCGGAGTTTCCCTATCGGAAATATCCACTTCTCCAGAGAACGGAAGTCAAAATTGGCCCTTATCCAAAAGTCCAGTCAAGATACCATCTCCTTGGTACAAACCCGCAACAAGTTCTTCAAGTTTTCCGTATCCCGAAACCAGAAGACAATTCGAATCTCACTCACCAGGAAATTTGCAAAACATTCAGAGGTAAATTATAATTTCTCATATTGAGCATAATTGTAAATTGGAAAAATAATTTGAAATTTGGAACTAATTTAAATTTAAATGTCCCTCGCATCACGTGACTCTCAAAAGAATAAAAGAGACTGGGAAATTAAGGTACTGCCTGGTACTACATCCGCTTAGCATATTATTACATTCTCATTTCATCATAAATTTAATTAGGAATGTTTTTTAATCACACGTTGGGAAAATAATAATACTAGAAGCGTTAATTAACAAATTTGCATCAACAACTTCGTCATAGGTACAGTCCTGAGAGTTTGATTAATTTAAATATCATATGATCTTATTCATCCAGGTTGGAACTATGTAAAAGAAAATATTGAAATTATAAGCAGAAAGTAACTTTTGCGATATTGTAAAATAAAAAATTTTTATTCAAATAGTGACTTACAACTCTATAGGTCGAACGAGACAAGCATTGAGTTACAAATTACAACTTCGATCACGCACCGCATTAAGTGAAGGAGAATAATTGACCGCCATTTTTGTCGTTTAAAAAATCTTCTTTAAGGCTCACCAAGTAATAGAATGACCGAATCTTTCAATTAAATTTATTACCGTGGAACAGACTCTCTAATTGTTAAGGGAACATATATTTACTGTCAATAATTTTGAAAGTTTAAGAGCTTTTAACCTGTAATCACGGTCCTGTAAAAGTCAAGCTAAAATCATATATAATAATTATCGTCATACTTTGAGAAAAATTTAATTATAAGAAACATGCTTGACACGGATAGATGAATAATTTATAAAATAAAGTTTCAAAACTCTATATTATATTTTAATTAGATCTACAACAAATGGCATAACACCAGAATTTGCTTCTTCGGATGAACTTACGAAATCACCCAGGTCGAAGAATAGAAAGAAAAGAAAGGTTGAAAGTGATTTTCCAGGCGAATTCAAAAATAATATCAATGTTAATAATTCAGTCAATGATACAGCACGAGTACGCTTTGCGAAGGAAAAAGAAACAAATCCCGACATTTTTAACGGAAGTTCGTCTCAGCCAATTGCAAATATTACCGTAGTTGATCAAGAAAATTTTACTTTTATTGAACACCATTTTCCAAGCAACATAGTTATTACTGTAGATGAATATTGCTTTAATAATAATTCTGAGGACAAGGCTGAATTAAAACCAGAAGTTAATAAAGATCCACTGGGATCCATTGTCCAAGAACTGGTGGAATCCAGGTGAGACATTTAAAATAGAGATATTTAAAAGAGATATTTAAAATTTTGAATAGATAAATTTCAAAAGATATTAGAGATAAAGTCTACTTTAATTTTCTATTTTGGATAGGTACAGTCCTTTAATATCTGGACGAAGACGAGGTATAAGATCTCCATCGCCTCAAAAACGCTGCAAAATTGAGGATCAAGCAGGTATTTATAGAGATGGTCTTTAAAATACTTTTTAATTATCTTTAATTATCTTCTTACTTTTTAATTTTTCCCCTTAAGTCGGAATGAGAGTAAGATCCTCCGGCATTTTTGGTTTGTAGGGATTATTTGTGAGAAGCCAATTTGCTAACCAAAGTATTGGATCTGCTGGTTTCACTTTGCAACACTAAACAATATTTTATGCAAGAAGAATTACGAAAATAATACGAAAGAAAAACAAGTAGTAACATTAAATACAATACTTACCAAACTTAACCCTTCGACCAACACTGTGTTAATAACTTCCCATAAATAATCAGCAGCCATTTCTCCTCTGAGAAGAGGTTCAATAATAACTGAAATATAATATTTATTCAACCATGAAGAAACTTTTTTAACTTTCCTATAAAAGAAAAAATAATAAAGCTCACATTCAGGAAAGAAAAAGTGAATTTCCTTTTCTGCTTGCTCACGATTTTGACTACCATGCACAGCGTTTTTGAATTCTTCATCACCTCTTCTTCCAAATGTAGCACGAATACTATCAGGAAAATATAAACGAGCTTCAATAACCTGCGATAGAATAATTACTCGATTAATCTCCAAACAAGTAGTCTGTTGGCTTAATCATTTTCAAACATAAGAAAATTACCTTTGTCGGTCCCATTAGTCTTCGCCAATCCTTTACAGCCTGCTGCTTAGCCAGGACCATCGCGACAATTGGTCCGGAAGTCATATACGCAACGAGATGAGCAAAATTAGTTTGCCCATAACTGTCACAGTAGAACTCCGAAGCTTGCTCTGGTGTCAGTTGAATCCATCTTGTTTGATATACCTCAAATCCTTCTTCATAAATCCTGTTTTCAATTTTCTTTCGACAAATCACTGCTTCTGGTTTTATAATTGCTAACGTGCACTCCACATCCGGTTCTTCCTCGACTCCTTCTTCTTCTTCTTCATCTGGGACACAAGGCTCGCATATAATTGGAGAATGCTGAGGTTCTTCTTCTTCTCCTGTCCTCATAAACTTGAACTCCCAGGGTTCTACGAATTTGTACTAAAAATTGAAAAATATATCTATAATATACTCAAAATATATGAAACGAGTTTATAAAAAAAAGGCAATTTATTTACAATTCTTGAAGAATTGCTCGAACATTGTGAGCTTGATGGTTGTTTAATTGCATTACAAAAAGGTAATTCTGGCTCGGATTTTATAAATCTAGTTCCATATTCATCTTTACAATTAAAAGTTTCCTTTTGTAAAAAGTGTCCATCTTTTCGTTCAATAGATTGTCCTAAACATTTTTGTAATGGGAGTAGAGGCACTTGTCTCTCATGAATCTCTCCTTTTTCTGCAGAACAGTCGCACATGCTGTGAAAAATAATGTTCAAGATTAATTTACAATTTTCAATAAAATTACTGTTGTCAAGGTTATGAATTTAATTATTTTTTTTTATATCTATACTTTGTTGTCAGAGTTTTAATCAAACAAGCTTTGAGAATAATTTCTTTTTATGTTCTTTCCTGGATATTTTTATATAAATTGTATAAACGACCACATATGAAATATTATAATTGTTTATGTTTATAATTTTGGAAATACAGACGAAGTCGGCTGCTTCAAATTGCATTTCGTTTGTTTTTAATCATCTCAATTCAAACAATTCAGTCTTCTGATCTCTTATCACGCCGGCTTTTAAATTTACGAGTACCTTGAAGCTCACTTCTTACTTGTTTAATTAATAGAGATTAGCCGAATATACAATCTTGTGTACAATTTGTGAAGAGTATAGTCATTGTATGTACAATATTGTAAGAATGTAAGTCCTAGGACGCTGTATTTACTTTATATTTTCCCTTAGGAACACCATCCCTAAAGAACACATTTCAAGTGAAATGCATCCCTTAGACGCAGGTTAATTACAGTTTTAAGTGCACTTCTATATCTTTGAGTGTTGTGTTAATAAACTAGTGTTGATTTGGCTACTGAAAATCAACAACAGAATAAATATTTATCGTTGGTTTATGTATCTAAAACCCGTCACAAAATACATGATTTAAGAATGTGTACACAATTTGCCATTAGTATAATCTAGTTTAATGCATTGAATAAAATGTATCTTTTATCTAATAATTTACTCTTTAATAAATTGCAGATAAGAGGTCTCTCTTATCTCCGTTTAATGAAATTGACATAATTATACCTAAAACAGAGACTCGCATTAACGAAAACTCGTCGAATACGTCACCTGCAAAGGAGATTGTAGATCACGGAACAAAAATTCGAAAAACAAGTATATCTATGCCGAGCAAACTCGATGATATGGATGATCTTCGAGTTGACGATCAAAAGGTAAAAATTCAAGTTATGAATATATTGAATCTTTTATCATAAAAAAGAAGTTGGGATTATTAGATTCTCAGATTCTCAAAATCTGAACCCATATTCTGAACCCATTTTACTCAAATTAAATTTTACATTCCCTTATTTAATTAAAAATTCGACCAATAACCTTCGTGGGATATTTTCTAAATTATGAATCATATTGTCGATACAATATAGATAGAGTCTAAGTTGTAAACTTAAATTAGTCGACTCTCTACTGCCTTCCGTGTACTTCACTTTATTTTTAAATATTCGTCCTCTTCATTATTCTTATTCTGTATTTACGATTTATTATATTTTTTATCGTCACAATGAGTAATCGAAATGTAAAAGTTCCTGCTTATCCATTGGAGGTGATATGTTATGATTCAAGAGAACAAACCTTAAGTTTTAGAAGAAATGTTTCGAAATCGAAGAAGAAGGTTCCTTAATTATTTATATAATTTTCTTTTAGTTAAGCATTTAATTCGATCAATAATATTGTTCTTCTTTTCTATTTATTAATATCATTCCTTATTATCTTAGCCTTTCATAAATTAAAGGCTATTGTACCACTATCGATCTGCCAAAAACTGGATTCGTGCTCAATCAAGATATTATGTAATATAATTCTATAATCGTTAAATACACAGCCTTCCGTGTGAAAAAAATTATCTGTCTCATTCAGTCGTTGCCAACGTCTCGTAGACGATGCACAGGTGTTTTTGATCTAAGTGTGTCAAGAGTAAAGTGCTTCAACTTTATTAATACCTAATAGATTAAAGAATATAAAAACAACTTTTACGATGAAAGAGTCAAAGGGCGAATTTTTAAATATGAGGAAACATGTACTTTTGAAGGTTGTATATTTAATAATGCTAAAAATAATTTTTTAATAAAATACTGCCAATCTAAAGCATGCATCATTTTTGCATTATTAACTAATGGTAATCTGAAAATTGTTTCAATAATTTAAACATAAATATGTACTTAATAATAATATATATTGTTTATAATAAAATATGTTTTTCAGGGAGTAAACTCCAAATTTTCTAGGCCGGAAAGTGAAAGTAGTACAACTTTCAGTAATAGTGGATCGACTCCAAATGGAAGTGAACTATGCTCTGAAACAGAAGATGAGAATGATGATGCATTTTCCAAGTATGTAAAAAACGATATAATTCTCTTTTATGACATCTTAAGTTATCTTTATGTTTGTGGAATTTAATCAGATTGCAATTTCTAACTTCATTCGTCAGACTCTGTGAAGAATTATTTTTTTTAATCCCGAGTTGCTATTGGAACACTATGTAACTGTAATTAATACATGAGGTTCTCATTATTGTGCACAGCGAGAGGTTCTCAATCAGCTAATTTCGTGATTATTTCGGTCAACACAAACTCTACATTTCAAAGTTGTTTACTGTTCCCGCTTACATTCGCGTGGAAATACTTATTTTTCTGTGCTAGCGTACGAGATGATGAGATGCCAGTCGTTTTCAGGGTCTTGTCGAGTGAACGTCACAATATTTCTTTTGATATCACTTCAGGGTTATCGCGAACTGTTTTTCTCCATCGACTAATGATTCGCTTCAATTTCTACGCCTATTTCTCTACTTTTTGTTTCTTACAGTATTTTTTTTACTAAAAAATCAAATTTATCCTGGTGTCTATTGAATAGAGTTTGGCGAAAATTGTTATTCTTGTGAAGGTATTTTAGATTCTATTTTTAAAGAAGATAATCATCTGTTCATTATGAAAATGAATCTATTCTCTGCTATGAATCAATCTGTCAGTGACTCTCTATCACTGCACGGACTTATTTTTTCTCATCCAGTGAAGATACGTTTCGAAAATTTTGTTTTAAAAATTTGTTGTTTTAATTGAAAATTGGACAATTGTTGAGTTAAAATGATTCCAAGATACGATGTAGGAAGCGCCGTATCTCTACAAAGGTATAATACGACTAGTACTAAATTAATTTTTGTATATATAGTCAAGGACTAATTATATCGATTTTTCACTCTGATAGAAAGTTTGAAATTCAAGGTTTAAACCTTAACTTCTATAATTTATATAAACTTCAAATATAATATAACTTTCAGAATTCCGTTACAAACACCTCCCAGGCGAAAAACTGCATCGCCAACCTCAAATCGGAAATTGGGTAACGAAACTTTAGAACTTCCAGGCGTACAAAGTCCACATTCAACAATAACTAGTGTGAATAGTATCCAGAGTCTTCTAAAGGAAAAGTTTCAGTTATCGTTGCCTCAGGCACTTCGAAGCAATAAAAAAAGACAAAATGCTGACTACAGGTACATTTTCTTTCAATTCTAGGGATATAAATATGAATATTAATTATTAAATATAAAAAAAGAGACAAGAAAGTTAAACTATAAAATTCTATTTTTTCAGACTTCGAGCATTTGTCGGGATGCTCTTCCTGTGTATCGTCTTCCTTGTTGGATTTGCACATGTTTACTATAACACACACGTTCTTCAGCGTGCTTACTTTGATAGGTTTAGGTATGTGTTTAAAGATTAATTTTACAATCATTTTTTCATGGTATCCCTTAGTTGCTAAATGATACCATTTAGTAGCAATCTGGTACCACTAGGCTTTTGGGACTCATATATTTTGCTACCACAAAAATTCTTACAGGTTTAACAAGAACGAAAGAGTGATGCACATTTACAACCGTGCTGGTGCAGAGATCATAGCAGCTCGTCTAGGGGTTCAAATTTCATCCGAAAGTGGAGTATTTCCTTGTCTGCCACATCATCAACGAGGAGATTCAGTATGCCTCGAGTGGTTACAACAAACTCGTCTATACCTAGCACACACCAGACGTGAATTGATGGACTGCTACCACTTCACATGGCAAAGTTTGAACCCATCGTTCGACCCAAAAGACTGTTTCGATTGGTCCCATAAACGAGGTCATTGGTACGGAGGAGGGCAGATTCAAAACATGGCCTACCCTCTCGAACAAGGGAAGTTAGACCTCAGTCCTTTCATAACCGGCGACATTCAAAAGCACCCCTTTGGAAATGTATTAAAAAGGTACTTTCTCAATTCCAAAGGAGCCACGATTCTTGTCGACAATGAGACACCCCTCTACGTATCGATCAACGCCAACAGAAGCAAAGAATTCTGCCTTCAGGCCAAACATGACAACTTTGCCTACACCAACCACCTCACTCCTCTTCCTCAACTAAACTATGCGATCTGTGCCACTGACAATATGAAAAATCTTCATTCCACAATGGCTGAAAAAAGTCTCTGGGATGGCCTGAAGCCACACGAACTTCATGCTGTTCATACTCTTCTTACTGAACCCGTTTGGCAAATATCTCCTACGAATGAAGCTGCTATATATAACTACACTGAGAACGTTATCGCCTTAGGATTTCTCAGACAAGGACACGTTCTTCTCAGCGAAGAATGGCAACCGAATCCGGGAGACTTCATTCTGGATGAAAAGCGATTTCCCTCAATGGAAGAGACCATCAACATCATTCACCGGAGAGGTTTCCGAATCGTCTTTAGTATTCAGCCCTTCATCTCTACTGAATCTCAGAATTTCAGAGACGCAGTAGCCAATCGGCTCTTGATATCTGAAAGAGGTAGCGATCCTAGAATTCCGGCACTCACCAGGTACAAAAATATTAGCAGTGCTGGTGTCCTAGATATCACCAACAATAAAACCCTTCCCTGGTTGGTGAACAAACTCGAAAATCTTATAACAAAGTATCACGTGGATTCGTTTTACCTGGACTTGGGAACTGCTCACGATATGCCTCATTATTACAAATGCGAACATCCTCTCACAAATCCCGATCATTATAAGACAATGTTCACCAAAGCAATTTTGAATTCCGTACCCGTGATTGGCGTCTCTGGTGCGATTTCGAGACCCAGGGCACCAGTTTTTGTTTCCTTGCCGCCTTTTCCTTCTTCTTGGAAAGCAATTAAGACAGTTATTCCTACGATTTTAAGTTATGGGATGATTGGATACCCTTTCATCATGCCAGGAGCCGTTGGAGGAGATATTGCTCTGCCGATGTCGGATAATAATCCTGACAATGATTTTGAAGTCAGTCTTCCAGATAAGGAACTTTACGTTAGGTGGCTTCAGTTATCGACTTTCTTACCTGTGATTCGATTTACACATCTTCCAAGCAAGTATGCTGATACTGAGCTTTTAGGGATGGCCAAATCATTAACGACCCTAAGACAAAAGACTGTTACACCACTCTTGAAGAAATATGCGAATAATACTTTGGACACAGGTCTTCCGATTATTAGACCACTCTGGATGTTGGATCCAACTGATCCAGCTTGTCATGTTGTAGTTGATGAATTTTCTGTTGGGGAGGAATTGATAGTTGCTCCTATTTTGTACTCAGGAAGCAGACAAAGAGAAGTTTATTTGCCAGCTGGAGTCTGGAGAGATGGAATTGATGGAAGTCTCAGAAAGGGTTCTAGGTGGATTCACAATTACAAAGTAAAGGACGTACAAATTGCCTACTTTGTTAAAATGCCCGACAATACGAGATTTTAATTTTAAGATGATTTGGCAAGTTACGGACACGGAAATCACTTGTTTCTCAATCCAAGTGCAGTGAGAGCCTTAGTGTGATATTTTCATTAGTACATTTACTTATCACTTTTATAAAGTGCATGATTTTCATCATTAGGCATAATTAGTGCTAAGGACATTATGACAATAAAATTTTATCTATATCCAAATTGTTTGTTCATAACGTTTCAGCATGTAATTGAATTGTTTTCTGTTTAAATTTTATGAATCTACTGCGGGTATTTTGAAATCTTTTAAAATCTTACGAAATCATCCAAAATTCTTGAAATCTTTTTAAATTACTGGAAAGTTCTTAAAATTATTGAAAGTCTCTTGCGAACTTTTAAAGTTTTTCAAAATCTTGACAATCTGAACAATATTATTGGTATTTTTTATTTTGAAAATCCAACATTTTATCTTAGATTAAGGACGGCAGTAAAAGAAGGTAAAGAAAGTAGTCGAAACATTCTAAGGTATGGTTTATATTTATTATATTATTCCTTTTATCATATAGCATAACATTGTTATTTCTATTACAATAATCATAGCACCATGAACACTCCACAGTAAATTTTTATAATTCAATACTCGAAAACGCAATGAGTCGGTGCACTTCGAGGAATGAGAACAGAAAGGATGACTAGAGGTTCTTTTGCATCGTAGATAATATTTTTGCATAATTACTGACTAGAATATCGCGTATCCGAAAATTCCACAGCTCTGAATAAAGGATTTCTGAATTGTGAACTTATCGATCAACGATTAAGCTGTGTCTGCAATTAATCATATCACGCGAGAAAAAAAAATTAAGCTGACAGACCAGGCGCTTATTTTGCTTTAGCGACAAAAATCCTCTATTCAAATCTGTAAAATGCGGAGACAAAATCTTTGGACGCAAAAAATTTGAGTTGGATGTCTCTTCTTAGGCCAGAGAATTTGTTATTTCAAACATACGATTATAATAAACATTGGGTGGAATATTAAAGTCAGTTCAATATTTTCTTAATTTATGTTATTTTTTGGTTTTTTAGTGAAAATTTTCCCTTTTTATGAGAAAATTCTCCCTTTATTTCTCGCAATATATCTGTAAAGAATGTTTCTTCCGCGACACCGGATACGCAATTAATTACATGCCGATAAATTGATTGAAATTCAATTTCGTCGTTCCCATTCCGGACCACAATAAGGGGTTTTTTTGCATGCATTTATCGAGTATACATTTTACGGTTTCCTTTGTTTTGCCATTCGCCATGTCATAGTTTCATCCCTAAATTGATTTCTCTGAAAGCTCATTCGCTAATTTAATGTTTTGCTTTTAATTCATCAGTGTATAATAGTTCTGCTTCTCTCAACCGACACTGTTTAAGTTTTTATTTTATTTAATAATTTTAACATCCTACCTAGATAGCTGGTCATTATTACTCATCAATAAATAATACATAAGTACATATTTCGTCTCCATTTCCTTTTACCATATTTTGGTATTTATGCCTTCTTTTTTTATGACCTCGTACGCATGTAAGTATTTACGACTTTACGTTATAAAAAGCTTTAGTCCGCAAAATAAAATAAAACGATGACATTGATGATGACGACTGAGACCTTATAATCACGTTATAACGTAGCAATATAGCAATAATTCATAATAATTATTGTAGTAAATATAACTCGATGTCTGCCGATTCTTATATCTTTTCATTTCTACACTCTTCCAAGGTGACATTTTTCTTAAAAAAATTGTTTAAGCAATTTTTCTTTAAATAATTTTTGTATCATAAAATGTAATTATAAAATGGCAAAATGACAATTTATGAGTCAGAAGTTAATTTCAAATTATCCTTCAGCTAAAAAAATCTTTGAAAAAAACTTTGATAGTCAAATAGTCACCTTGTGAAAATCATTTGTTATATTCGTTAGACTTCCTTCCAACACAAGCTAAAAAAATATTACTTAACATACTTTATCGTTGAATTAGAATACTTTCATCTATCTACATAAAGAAATATATATCTACATGTACATGAAAATTGCTAATAAATTGAAAAAATAAATAAAAATTACAACATAACGAGTATTTAATTTATCAGGAATTATGAATTACGTGAAATATGAAAGCTTTCTAGAACCACCAGAAAAAAAGAGACGGTCAGTAGAAAAATCTATCTGCTACTTCAATAACTCCGCCGAGCTCAAACTTCCATGACCCTGATCTCCATGAAAAATTATCACCATTTTAATTCTATTAATGAATTCTGAATTCTTATCTCTCATAACGCATTTTAATGATCTAGGTAAAAATCTTAGTTTGTAACTCTATCTACAGCCATCCAAATTTTCATAACATTTGTAATTCACGTGCACCATTTTCCTCTTCTTTTTCGAATCTTTAAAAATTCTTTAAATTTCAGTCACTTGAACTCCCCCTTATGAATAACCTCGTATTAAAATCTGCCAATTCTAACTATATGTAAAATTTTCATTTAATCTGTTTTATCTTTCCCAAGTTAGAAATCAATTTTATAATTAGAAGTGAAATAATTGTAATATTAAAATTGACAATATTAGGACTCAATCGCTTAAAAAAATATAATAATAGTTATATTATTTAGGACAACATATTTTTGTCAAAAAACTAAAATCCCAAATGTGAAAAAATACCAAAAAATAATTAGGAATTAATTTTTCGGTATTTTGTCACATTCGGATTTTGATACCTCCCGATTATTGGTATAATATATGTATAACAAAGTCGAACAATGAATAAATTCAGCATATCGAGAGTCAACTAAATATTTGAAACAGCAAAATTCTTACTCTCATTTTATTTGCAACCACTGGCTCTAATTTTTGACCTATCGCTAAGGGACATTCTTTATGATGGTCATCATCGTCATCATCATTATCATCATCAGTACGTCATTATAATGCATTATCACCTTCAATATCATATTCGCCACCAAAATCCTCATCATTATCACTGTAATTGTTATCGTTGACAGAGGAATAAGTACAAAATTTCAATCACTTTTTTTTTGGATTTTCCTATTCATTTACCTTCTTGCATTCTTCTATAATCTAGTATTATGTAAGTAATTTTAAGTTTTCTAGAAATAGATCTTTCGACTTGGTTGCATCACTGACACTTTAAGCTAAGAATCTCAAGTGCGTCAGTCATTCAGCAGTCGAAATTATCGTTATATTAGAATTATCGTTATCATTAGATCGCGGCGTGTCCTTTGGATGGATGTTCTGCGACTTGTGCTACTGAACGGAACGCTGTTCGAACTTCACATAGATTGGAAATGGTTCCACGGATTTATTGATAGTCTATACCTCTACTTTCGGAAAGTCTTTCCATTTCAGGAAGTGGCTTGTACTCGGCTAAAGTATTCGTCGTTTGAATCTTTCTTTCCTTTAAGATGTGTCAAATACACAGAAAATATTGTAAGTTTGCGAACTTCCACTTGAACCAAATCAATGTTTGATTAGCAAGCAGAAATTTGTAAAAAGAGAAATTGTAAATTGAAATCTTATAACAAGAATTAGATTCAAGAATATTTTTCCGAATCGCCGTCCCTTTCTTTATCACTCTCTTATTTGAGAGTCACATTCTGTCTTATTGATTGAGGAGAGAATGAGAGTTAAGCAGAGAAATCCGCGTGAAAAGCATATCTCGTTCGTAAAGTCGATCGATAACAATTGTTTCGCGTCAGAGAATTTGAAAATCCTAAATAAATTTATTGGGTTAACTAGTATATATATATATGCGCTGAATCAGTCCTATAATCGGTAAGTTTCAACTACAGGTCAACTCGAGGTCACTTCGGTGTATTTCTCCCGTCAGCTTCAGTCATCATGTTCAATATTCAATGGTTCATGTTCTCTGTATTCCGGTTATGCAGTCACTATAGCAGTCCTTTAAAAATGTGCATGAGAATATGTCTTGTTTGTGTGCGAGTGAATGCAAGTGTATGTTTTATGTTTGTATGTTTGCTCGTTAGTATTGATTAGTATTTATCAGTATTTTTCTTTTAAATATAGGCATCAGCAGGTACAACTGTTAATTCAGTTAAGAATACCTATCGCGAAATTCAAGACGCGATACTCCTCATACCGTGAATTCATTCAGATGAATGGATCTCTTTTTCTAGGTCATTATGTTAAACTTGATGGAAGAGCTCTTCTACCCTTTTTATTTATTAATTTTATTAACACAATGTTATTATTGTATTCCCATTCTCTCCTCTCACAATAAAAAAAGTACATCCAAGAGGAGTTTATTGTCTCCCTCTCTTTTGGAAATAATAAGTTGAGATTTGAAAACAGACTGTCTGTCCATATTTTCAGCAGCGAGTACAACCTTTGGGAGCCACGGGACGGGACAGACGATTGACCTATGGTCAATCTCTTTGGAATGAATGGTCCAGATTGTGAATCGGAAGTTAGTCTGGACGCGGCTCAGAACTCGACTATGAAGGCTGAGCAGGCTGCTATTCCCTAGAATTCAAGTCTATAGGCACTGCAGCTCGTCTCGTGATCTTGTAGATTAATCGTGCACCTGGATGCCGATGGGGAAAGGTCTATATGGTGAGCTGCTAATGCTTCTTCGTTATCTGCCACCCAGTATCCCAGGGTGTCTGTATCGTAAGTTGGAATCATTGTCACCTCTGAAATCAAATTAAGTAAAAACGTCAAATTTAGCATTCTAATTTCTCAGGCCAAGTTTCAAGAAGCGCAAAAGGAGTTTTGCTAAAAAAAGATGCTTGGAAAAGGCATTTGGATAAAAAAAAAACGTTTTTAGATAAACTTACCCAAATCTTTATCTTCCCAAGTTTTCTTTGCCTCGAGTAAAGCATCATAAACTTCCCGACTGGGTTCCGTACCGCTGAAAACATAGTACCTAGCCCTTATTCTCTTGAAGAAATCGAGAGCCGTGTAGTAGGAATTTCCATGATGTGGAACATAGGTCAAATCCATGTAAACCGGTTGAACTTTGTTCTTGGAGTCTTTCAACTTCTTTTCATTTTTAGCTGGACTTTCAGAACGTTTCTTATTCTTTATATTTTCTGAAATAACCTTCTTCGCCTGTTTTCGTTCCTTCTTCGGTGTGCCAGGAGATCCTTTATTTGAAACTTCATTCGGCGCTGGTGCTGGAGAAGGCAATCTCAGTGGCTCCCCCCAGTCACTAACAACATCAAAGTTTAAACTATCAGGTGATAAGTCACAAGAACTACTGCTTGGTTGACATGGACTTCGTAGATTAAACTTTCGTGGTGGTTTTGGTGATGGTAGACCTAGAGGACTTCCCCATCCTTCTATAGGATCCTTCTTAGATGGAGTTTTGTCATCCTTAGCTTTGTCTTGAGGAGCAGTAGAAGAAGCTGAAGAAGATCCTTCCTTCGAATCTTTCAGATCCAACAAAACCTTATCAGAATCCAAGTCTGCTTCATCTACGTATTTCTTGGAATCTGATTTTTGACTCAAATCACTAGTAAATTCTTTTTCAACTGTTAATTTTTTGGTAAGTGTCTCACTTTGAGAAGGTAGAGGATCGCTAAATCGGACACCAGTTTCGGATTTGGTAACAGCAGTTGGAAGTTCACCATAGAAGCTGCTGGTCATAGATTCATGTTCCAAATGACGAGGAGAGTGGCCAACATGAGAAGCGGTTGAAAGCGGTGAACTTGGAGGCTCATCATCAGAATAGGTGTGTCTTTCTTCACTACTACCCCAAATATGAGTAGCTGCCCTACTGTGTCCACTACTTAGGTCACTGCGAGGACTGGTATGTCCTGCGTCTCTTTCACTCATTATATCAGAACCAGGACTTGAAACTCGCTGAAGGTCCGCTGATTTCAGATCTCCAATCGCGCTTCCAAGACTATCATGTAAATGATCATCAACCTTGACATCTGTTTTTTCGGTGATAACTACAGTTTCACCCTTCTCGTTGGTAGCTTCCGTCACCTCCTTAGTGGTGGTGATTATCTCTCCATCATCAGACATAGTTCTTGTAGTTGTGATTATTGTTCTTATAACTTCACCTGATCGGAAACCTTCAGGAGTGCTCGTTCTGGATTTTCCCTCCACTCTTTTATCAGGTGTCGATCTTCCAGAAGGATAAGGATGAGCAGATGTTCCGTCTCTGATCAAAGGAGACAAAGGAATGTCAGGTGTTGATTTTCCACTATATGCAATATCTTTGGGTAAAGATATATCAGGAGAAGATTTACCAGACAAACTCTTGTCATCAGATACCAGATCTCTTACCACAGGAGAGAGCGAGTGCTCTAATCGTTCAGCAGATATTTTATCGAGCACTTCCAATTTTTCTTCCAATTTTGGATCAGGTGTTGACTTTCCAGAGTCATAGAAAGATTTTACATCAGGCGTAGAGATACCGGAAGTTGAAGTTACAGTTGTAGTTGTTTCTTTCATAACTGTTTTTATTTCTGATACCTTTCCTGATTTTTCTCCCTGGGAGGAATCAATGAGTTTGTCAAGTAATTCTTCTCTTTCAAGTACGTCATTAGATTCTGTCACGTCTTTCATGGTTGTCACTTTACCATTTGAGTCAGTGACAGTCGTTACAGTTGTCACGATTCTTTTGACATCGCTGGTAATTTCAGGAGTACTTTCTCTGCTTATTACTTTCGTTACAAATTCTGAAGAGGATTTCGAACTCTCAGTAACTTCTGGTTGACCTTCACGAGATATAATGCAAGTGTAGAGCTCTGGTTTTCCAATTTCAGAGGTGCTAACTTTGTCTCCGGATCCTTCATCAATTACTACAGTTGTTGTAATTTTGGTTGTTATAGTTTCGAGAATTTCCGGTTCTCCCTCGTAGACCATTACCTCTCGTTTCACATCCTTGGGCAAATCATCAAGATCTTCAGTTTTATCAAAATGGCTTGCTAAATGCGTTGTCTTCAAAACTGTAGTTTTCGTTGTATCAAGGTCTTCTTTTGTAGCTGTTTTCTCTGCACTTGGAATTTCTTCATGGTCCGTTGGTTTGCTGTCCTGCTTCTTTTCAGTAACTTCTTGAGATGTAGTTCCTGTGGTACTAGTCACATCGGATTCAGGAGTATCAGCACGTCCACCCAGGTCAGGTGTTGATTTCCCAGACAAGGTGGTAATATGCGTTGTTCGCATTTCTGTCATACCACCAACAAATGCTTTGTGGAATGGACTTGCATAGTCTGTAACGTAAGAAGGAATCGACTTGGCGAGTTTATCATCGAAGGGCTTCATTTCTGGCGTTGAATACCCGGAAGACTTCCTATCGGGAGTGGACAGTAATGAACGCTCAAAAGAATCTTCAGGTTCCTCCTCTAGGAACAAGAGCTTGTCTATTACATTATCTCTCGATAATTTCTTAATGAAAATAATTTCATCAATGATTTCTAAAATGATATATCTTGGCACACCTGTTTTATTGATGATTTCTTGTAGAGATGTCTCTGTAATTTTCTTTGACTTGGTTATGTAATCTTCTAACAAAATAGTTTTAACTTCTGTGCGCTTTTCATCTGACACCGATATTTCCTCAGGTATTTGCGTTTCTAAAAGATCCGTACTTTGTTGGAAAGATACTCGAGATACCGAAATTTCTGATTCGGGACTCGAACTAGGACTTTTGGAAATTGGTTTAAGGGATTGAGTATCCTTCTCAATCATGCTTGCTTTACCATCAATATTATCCTTCTTGAT
Source organism: Synergus itoensis (assembly GCA_904066005.1). NCBI lineage: Eukaryota > Metazoa > Arthropoda > Insecta > Hymenoptera > Cynipidae > Synergus > Synergus itoensis. The sequence goes on along the minus strand of CAJFCP010000059.1, from coordinate 2,524,691 downwards.
ATCATGTGCCGTAAGATCTTGATCCTTAAGACTAGCTAAACTAGATCGCTTCGAATCAGGCACCACAATGGCATCGCCACCATCTTTTGATTCGGAACTTTTTGTATCTGTGGTCTGTAATACAGTAATAGTATCTATTTCCTTAATAGAAGATTTTCCAAGCTCTAGAATATCACTTTCGAGAATGTTTTGTCTCGTTAATTTTTTTACTAGAATAATCTCTTCCACAATTGCAATAATAATGCTCCTCGAAACTAACATTAAGTTCGCAATTTCATCCACATTTTTCAATGATAACTTTCTATGCTTCTCAATATACTCCTCTGAGATATATTTTTCTATATTTGCTAATTTCTCCACTGGTAGCTTCTCTAACTCATCCTCATCCTTTGAATGCAAAATTTCTTGCTCTTCTTGGTCAAATTCAATAATAGTATCTCTAGGAATGTTCAATCTCAAAATTATTTCCTCAATTATACAGATTATCACTGACTTCTGAACTGAACGAGACACACTCATTTCATCCAACATTTGTGCACTTACTTTCTTCTTTTTACCCACACATTCATTTAGTACGTAATTTTCTATTTCCACTCTTTCCTCAGGTTTCAGATGCAGAACGTCTTTTACATCAGGTACTATTTGCGATTTTATTTCACTAGACCGTCTCGATAAATGGATCTCTGCCTCGCTCTGTTTTCTAGAACCGATTGTCTCTGAAACTTCTGTGTGAACTTCGCTGGCCAACAAACTTCCTTTTCTGGAATCAGTCAGTGTTTCCAGTGAAGACTTCGTTTCATCCTTTTCTTCCAAAATACTTGTTTTCACAGGATCTTCTAAAGCCCCCTTGACATGTTCTAGAAGATCAATTTTGTCACTTGGTTTATCCTCGAACAAACTTGCTGCTCTAGATCGACCCAGAGGTGTCTTCTCTCCTCCTTCAAATAAACTGTGCGATCGAGAACGATCCTTAGGCGTTCGATCCTCTGTTGGTGATTCTGCCCTAGATGATTTGGGATCATGCACATCTGATTTTTGTACTTTTTCAGCTTCATTTGCAATGCTAGAGGATCTTGATTTATCTAAAACTTCATTCCCATCTCCTTTTTCACTAGTAATACTAGATCTTACTTCTTCTTTATCAGCATCCTTCCGAGTCATTTTTTCTTCAGACTTAGTGCTACCAACACTTGATGACCTTGACCTCTCTTGATCAACGACTTCCAATTTTTCTTTTGATAAGTCATGTTCAAGTTTTTCAACAATCACACTCGGTGACCTAGATTTAGTAAGAGGATCTTCTACATGATCAATCTTATCTCCATCAATGCTAGGAGATTTTGATCCGTCAAATCCATCTTTCTCGTCGGATTTGTCGCTGGTGGAACTCGGTGACTTGGTTCGGTCGATGGAATCCTCGTCTAGCTTATCGCTTATTAGACTTGCTGATCTTAGACTCTCAACATGTTCTTTTTCTGATTTCTCATCATGTTTAGATTCACTCATCAAGGAAGGCTTTCTTAATGGTTCTGGTGTCAGTTTTTCGCTCACGATACTCGAAGACCTAGATTTACTAACTTCGGCTAAATCTTTTTCCCCTTCTTTTTCACCAGCAATACTAGGTGACTTTGATCGATCGGCTAAATCTTTCTCAGGTTTAGCACCTGCTGCTGTTGGTTTAATCGAGTCGACATAATCCTTGACATCTTGTTTGTCACTGACAATGCTAGATGATCTAGATTTAATAGTTGTATCCTCTATGAAATCTTTCTCACTTATTTTATCGCCTGCGATACTGGGAGACTTAGAATGATCAGTAGATTTTATATCTGGCTTTTCACTCGAAATACTAGAAGTTCTAGACTTTGTAATTTCTTCTCCTACCAAATCTATTTCACTTGGCTTATCACCAGCAATACTTGGAGATTTTGATCTATCAGCTGCTTCTTTCTCATCTAGTTTTCCGCTAGCAATACTCGATGATCTGGATTTATCAGTATGAGCTTCTGCTTTCAGACTAGCAATACTCGCAGACCTCGATTTAACCATAGAGTCTTCAAGAAAATCTTTCTCGTCAGGCTTATCACCAACGATGCTAGGAGACTTTGATTTTTCAGATGATTCCTTATCATGTTTAGCATCCACTGCTGGGGCTTTTTCACTAGCAATACTTTCTGATCGCGATCTAACCATAGATTCCTCAAGCAAATCCTTATCACCAGGCTTATCACCAGAAATACTAGGAGACTTTATCTTGTCAGATTGTTCCTTATCGTGTTTACCGTCGACTGCTGGAGATTTTTCACTAGCAATACTTGATGATCGCGATCTAACCATAGATTCTTCAAGAAAATCTTTCTCATCTTGCTTATCACCAGCAATGCTAGGAGTTTTTGATTTGTCAGATGATTCCTTGTCGTGTGTAACATCTGTTACTGCTGGTGCTTTCTCACTGGCTATACTCGCAGATCTCGATCTAACAATAGATTCTTCAAGCAAATCTTTCTCGCCAGCAATACTAGGAGGCTTTGATTCATCAGCTACCTTATCGTCTTTTACATCCGTGAGTATATCAGAGGATATCTTTGCAACCGCTTTCTCACTAGCGATACTTGCTGATCTGGACCTAAGAGTAGCTTCAATCAAATCTTCTTTACCAGTCTTATCACCTGTGACACTGGATGTCTTAGATTTATCTACTGGTTCCTTGTCTTTTTTTACATCAGAGGGCTCCTTTGCTTCTGCTTTCATACTAGCAATACTCTCAGATCTGGATATGACCATTGATTCTTCAAGCACATCTTTATCACTAGGCTTATCACCTGCAATACTAGGAGACTTTGAGCTATCACCTAAGTTTTCATCCTTGAGAGTTGTCAGTGCTTCCTTTTCATCGAAGATACTTCCTGATCGAGATTTAACAAGTGATTCTGCTATTTCCTTTTCCAAACTTGGGGATTTTGACTTTTCATCAGACTCTTTTTCATCTAGTTTTTCACTAATAATACTCGTCGATCGAGACTTGTCATGTGGCTTTTCTTCTTCTTTGACACTAGCAATACTTGCAGATCGAGATTTTGAAACTGGCTTCTCAGGAGATTCTTTCTCTTCTACTTTGTCACCGACTAATTTAGATACGTCGTTTTCATTGAGTTTTTCGCTGATTATACTCGATGATGTGGGTGTATCTACCTTTTGTGGTAATTCTGCAATCTTATGTTCAGAAATTGTGGCTGCTTTAGGCACATTCTTCTCACTAATTGTACTTGACGATATATCATCAGTGAATTTCTCTGGTAGACTTGTAGGTTTGGTAATTTCAACAAGTGACTTAATTTCTATTTCCTCTGCTTTTTCTATAAACGACGTTCTTGCAGAGATTACTGGCTTTTCAGTAGGACTTTTAGAGAATACACTTTCAGTTGGAGACACATCTCCTGAATGTCCTAAATCTGGTGACTTTAGCTTTCCAAGTTCCATTAGCTGGTCTACGGTTTCTCGCTTCTCAGATGATTTCTCTAGAAGAGAATCCAAGGTTTTTTCTGTTACTGTTTCGGCTGCTGATATTTTATCAGATGCTTCAACCTTTTTCTCTAAACTGTCTTCCAGGTCTTGAGAGTTCCGAGTACCCACTGGTGATTTATCCAAACTATCAACTGGTGAAACTTTCTCCTTAGCCTCTGATCCCGATTTATCCGAGATTTCATCAGAATGCAAGGAATCCTTGTCCATCACCAAAGAATCTTTATCTGGTGTAGATTTCACAGAAGCTTCTTTCAAAGAATCTGGAGTAACTGATTTTGTGAAAGTGATTGTTCCTGCTGCGCATATTTCTGTTTCATGACCACCATCTTCACTACTAGCAGTTACCAGCATCTTACGGACCGTAATATCTTGTACTTCCTGATCATCAAACTTCTCTTGTAATTCTTCAGCTGAAACTTCAGCTGAAACTTTGTCTACGATACTTTTCTTCCCTTCTTCAATCAATGGTGCAGTTATATCAGCTGGTTTAGTTTCTGGTAAAGCTTTCTGAACTTCTGGACTCTTCTTCTCATCAATTTCCTTTAATGGAGCCACTACTTTTTCCTTAGCTTCATCCAAATACTTCTCGGTAGCATCAATCACTTCTGATGTTTCGGATGCTTCAGGGTCCCGAATACGAGAATCCGCTTCCTCTTTCTTTTCCTGGATCTCATCTAATACTGATTCCTTTTCTTTCCCAAGCTTTCCTTTGGTTTCTTTAACGAATTTCTCATCAGCTTCAATTACATCACTCGAATCTTCTTCACCACCCTCAGCTTCACTTAATTTTCTAGAAATATCGGATGACTGCGTTAAGCCACTAACTTTGTATTCCTGTTCAACAGCTTCAAAGTCATCTTTTTCTGAATGAGTCTTCCCCGAAAATGTATCTTTTGCCTCAAATAGCAGTTCCTCATGAGTTCCTCGACTCTCTTCACTTATAAAAGCAGCTACAGCATCTTTCGAAGGAATATTTACAAATCCTTCAACAAGATCTTCTTCTAAACTAACTGCACTTCCAGCTACGGGAATATCTTTTTTTTCTGCGACTTCCGTTATTGACTTGCGTTTTTGATCATCGACTTCAATTTTATCTTCAATTATATCTAGCACCGAATCTTTAGTAATTTTTCTTTTTATTATGATACTCTCTATGATTTCCATAATAACATCTTTGGGAATTATTTTCAACAATGAAATCTCTTCGATAATCAACGTGGTAATCTTTCTTCCTCTATTAACATATTCTTTCTCAATATAATCTTCAACATCATTTCTCTTTTGGGGACTGATTACCACTTCGGATTTCAAAATACCTTCATCTTCTACTGCACTTACACCTGATATTTCCCTCTTGGTAATAGTTTCAATGATCTCAATTACTCTTTCTCTAGAAACGCGCTTTATGATTATAATATATTCTATAATTTCCGTTGTAATCTTTTGCGTCCTAGATACAATGATTTCTTCAATAATATCCTCAATACTACCATCTTTATCGATTATAGTCTTAATATCAGCTGGTAATTTATCAGCAAGTTTTGAGGCTGCTTGCACGTCATGTTCGGATAATTTATCTACTGCGAACTTGGGAGAAGTGGGCGTAGATCCTGGAGTAACCACCACAAGCTCTGCCTTCGCTGGAGATAATTTTTGCTCAAATCCTATATCCGAAGATTCAATTTCTTCTTTGGTATCACCAGCTTCGTCAAATCTTGGTAAAAGTACAGTTTTTGTACAGACTTGTTCTAAACCAGCTTCCATTACATCTACTTTACTATCATGACAGATGTCTGATTTTTCACAAATTTCAACATCCTTCAACAGATCTGAACCCATTTCTAAAATTCTTTGACGATCCAAAGCTTCATCCTTTGCAGGTGAAGTGACTTGGGTATCTTTCACAACCTTCATAAAATGCTCTTCTTGAACTTCGATATCATTGGCTTTTTGATACGCCGGCAAAAGTTTAGCACTCTCGTCCTGGAACATTTCCTCAACTTCTTCTTGAGAAGGAAGTTGTTCAGTAACTCCTACTTTCTTCGGCATGATGTCTCCAATGCTTGATTTTCTATCTTTGTCCTCAAGTTCTGGCTTCTTATCATCAGCTGTAGATGATTTTGTGTCTAAAACTATCGGTCTTTCTTTTTTCTCAGCGATCTCAGATAGAGCTTTCTCTGACAAGAAATCATCTTCCTTGAGTACCTCTGCGACCTTCTTTACAATTTCTATCACATCTTTAGGTTTCTCTTCAAGCTCGATTCCAGCAGTTCCTGCTAGAACTTCACCAATATCTCGAACAGCTTCTTTCATATCTGGAATATGAGAAAAATCTTCCTCATCTTCTTCTTCACCTTCCTCTTCTTTACTTTCAGGAACAATAAACTTCACTTTCTCAGGCTCTTTTGAAATTGGAGAAACAGTTTCGACTGATGGTTTGATTTCTCCTAATTTTTCGGCAACGCCAGTTAACGTATCTGTGACAATGTCGGTTGGTGGAGGTAAATCAGCCAAATTAATTTGGTGCTCTCTTGGACCTTTTTCTTCAAGTGACTCCAATGAGTCTCTTAAACTGTCCTTCGCGGATTTAAATTTCTTCGAAGATTCCTGAATCAGGGCTTCGACTTCAATAGATTCTGCTTTCTCAGCAGCTTCTACTTTCTTTTCTCCATCAGATAAAATTTCGTCTTTCAAGTCCTTAAATTCTTTAGGCGGTGATGTCTTTTCATCAAATTTGAGTTGTTCGCTAATTCTTGCTGCCTCAACAACATCAATGGTCATGCATTCTCCCTTAGGCTCTACATCCGATATACTAGTTTTTCGCACATCCTTTATTTCTTCTTGTAAGAATGTCGCAGTTTCTTTTATCGTTGCTACTTTTACATCATGCACTTTAGGCTCCACTTGCTCAAAGGTGTCTGGTTTATCGCTAACTTTGCCTACTTTCTGGAAGACTAGCTCCATATTTACGTCTTCAAGGGGTAGTTCTTTTGGTTTAGGATCCTTTGGCGAACTAGATTTTGATGATGACTTATCATCAGTGTCTTTATCCGAATCTTTTTTCTTTTTCGTCAACTTATCATATCCCTTCTCAAACTTGTCGGCTACTTTACCGAAGAAACTAAACATTCCCTTCTGCTCTTTCACTGGTGGAGTAGGAGGTTCTTTCGAATCCTGAGGGGACAGAGCCTTTTCTTCCTTGTCTTTGCTGAAGTCGTCCATCCTGTAAAGTTTAGGATCAACTTCTTCATGAACTGGAAGGTCAGCAACCTCATCAGGAGTCTTCACAGAATCTCGCTGAAGAGCTGCTACTGTCTGACGAATGGCAGGTGCCGGTATTTCTTCTGGAATGACTTCTTTGATTATTGGCGATACAACTTTTTCCTTAACCTCTTCAGCCACATGTTTCTCATCAATGTCTTCTTTAATATCATCTAAAGTGATTCTTTCATCTTCAGGCAAAGTTGGTGCAGTTGTCGTTGCACCCGACTCTAGAGTTGAAATTCTCTCTTGAGACTCTTCCATCTTCTCCGGAATTGGTTCCTTCTGATCAACTTCCGGCTTCTGATCAGTATCTGTCGTTTTCTTCTCTGAAGAATCAAATTTGTCAGGACTTAAACTGGAAGGTTCTTTGGTTATATCTTCGCTGTCCTTTTTCCCTGAATCATCTTTATCCTCAGTTTTCTGAACAGCCTCAGTAGCAGTGGCTATTATCTCCTTCATCTCTTCTTTCAATTGTTCCTTGTGTTCTGGAGAAAGCATCTCAGAAGCTCTTCTTTCTTCTACCTTCACACTAGATGTTTCTGCAAAATCTAGTTTTTTCTCGGGAACTTCATCCTTCTTTTCCTCAACTTCTTCCTCCTTCGAAAATTCCTTATCCTCAAGTTTCTTAACTTTCTCCGACTCAACTTCATCAAGGAAATGCTTCTGCTCTCCTTCGCCACTCTGAACAGAATCTTCTGTATATATTTCTTCCTTTTCTACAATCAAGTACTCATCTTCCTCAGTCAACTCCTGGCTTGCTTTCCTGGAACTATCTTTCTTCGGGGCATCTTCTATCTCAGCTGTTACATCATCTTCAGTTATATCTTCCTCCTTTTTGTCTGTAGCTTCAGCAGTGATTTCATCATCTCCTTCGAAACGTTCTTCCTTCCTCGCTTCTTCTATTCGCTCTGCCTTCTGAAGCACTGCTTCAATTTCCTCTACAACCTCCCTTTCTTCCTTAAGATCTGCTAATACTTTACTTTCAATAGAATCAAGAGACAAGTCCTCGGATTTTTCGGTGAGACTCTTTTCCGCAAGTCTTACGACTGAATCAGGTTCTATTCCAGAAGGAGTTGACACGGTTGACGAATCAGTTGTGCCTCTGTCACCTTTAACTTTCCTAATCACTCCATCCTTATCTGACTTGACTGAAGTAGTCGGAGTGCTTCTAGTAGATTTTGCTGGACTGCTAGGAACTCTAGCTTTGCTCGGACTAACTGGTTTTGTTCGACGACTGATTGGTTTCCGTTCAACTAGTTTTGGTTTCGCAGCTTTAGCCGCAGCTGCAGCAGCAGCAGTTCCAGCCATTGAAGACATCTCTATATTCTTTTGTTCAACCACTTTTCTGTTATTGGCGTCCTTAGCACTCTTAGCAGGAGCTGATGAAAGTGCTTTAGTAACTGGTTTTGTTGACACTTTTGGTGCTGCCTTTGATATTTCTGTTTTACTAGCAATTCCATTCAAAGTTTTCTTTGGAGTAGTTGGAGAAGACTTAACATCCTTCTTCTCCGATGAAGGCTTCATTACCTTCTTCTCGATTGGCTTCGGACTCGGTTTGGATGGAGCTTCCGGTTTGCTTGTTTTTACTGCCATCTTTATATCTCTAGTTTCCCTCTTCTTTGACTCTGGCTTCGCTTTTTGTTCCTTAGTGGCAGCAGTCTTTTCAGTTTCCGCTTTAATAATATCTATCTTTTTCGTTTCACCATCTTGCTTTTCAGATTTTTCAATTTTTACACTCTCCTTCTTTTTGATTTCCTTCATATCCTCAATCTTCTTACTTTCCTTAGCTTCAGACTCTATCTTTTTATTTTCCGCAACTTTCTTAGTCTTCACTTCGACTTTCGTCATCCTTCCAGCCGGAATTGTCTGAGAAATTGATTTTGGAGGTGATTCATCACTTCCTTTCACAGCCTTTATTTCAGGAGTTTCTTTCTTCTCCTTTCTTAACTCTGCTTTTTTCACCTCCCTTTCGATTAACCCAATTTTCTTCAATGGTTTATCCTTTAAAGCCACGAGCGAAGTCGATGGCGAGAGACTCTTGGCGGAACAAGTGGGATGTTTTAAGAACTCCAAATGCTTGAGGCGATCTAAACCTTCGAAAATTTTATGTTGAGGTGTACTTCCGGGGAATAAAATCCTTGTTATTGTACCCTCGGGATTTGCAGGTTGCCAGACTAAGAGTGCACAGATCGATACAACATTCTGTATTGGAAATACAAGATTGTTCGAATCTTTCTTATGAGAACCCGAGAAAAGCTTTGAGTCAGAAGCGTGCCATTTTGCTAGGAATTCACGGACTTCCTTACTGTCTTTACTGGGACTAAGGACGAACATATCGAGAGTCCCGTGGCCGACTTTATGGTAGAGATTAATTGGATCCGGGTCTCGATAACAATGATGAGCTCGAAGATTTATGTGACGAAGGTTCACCATCATTTCTTGACCCATATCAATCAAGTCCAGTATCAAAGGATCGATGTCCTTGTCACCATCTGGTGAATTTGAGTGTTTTCTTTCCTATAGAAAGAAGGTTTCAATTGTCTTTTTTAAAATCTTATTTAGATTATAATTGATATCAGAGTTTTACTAATTTTACATCTTTACTTATGTTTAAAGAAGTTTTTACTTACCACTAGGTTACAGAAGAAATGTCCAATCTGTGGATAAACATGCATTTCTTTCTTTTTTCGCAGCACACTGGACATGCCACCTATATTGCTATTGTTTATCCTAGTCACCAGAACGGCATCCAGTCGATCCAAGTGTCTGGCAAAATCCCAAAAGCAAGCTTTCCTAGCAAACCCTCCATCGACAAGCATATTGAAACCATTTATTCCAAAGAGAGCCGCGTCTCCCTGTCCACCCGGGAAGACGTAAAGAGTTGGATGACTAAAGCGGATATTTCCAACGACATCGGATGGTTCCATGAGCTGATCTAACGTTTGGGGTACAAGGTACTGCTCGATGTAATGTGTAAAACTAGTAATGGCCGGGACTCCTGCTGTGAGGACATCATCAGGATTCACTCTGACTTGACAGGACCTGCAATCAAAATTACAATCATTAGTCATCAAATACTTCTAGTTTCCTCATTCAAATTTTACGAATTTTGAAAATGATTTTAATTCAATTTTAATTCTTTGATAATATTGAAGTAAGCATACCTAGTACAAGGCTCCTTGGATAATCGTGCTGTTGACCATTCACCAACTCCCGCACAATGAATATCTACAGTAACACTATTCTCGTAAGCACGAAGCACTCTCTGCACTTCATGTTCGCTGAATGCATCCACAAAATCTGCATAACTGAAGGTTCCATCCTGAAAAAAGGTTCTTAATGAAGAGTCTTCGTTTTTAATTCCTTTAATTTAAAAATTTGAATCATTAGGCATGTACAATTTCTTTTTAAAAATAGAGACAACAATAAAGCCCAATGGTCGAATTTAATAGTTTTCGTTTTAATAGATCAACAAATTTTTCATTAACTACGGAGCTACTATGGAGCACAAAAAGGCACCTCTCGCAATATATTCAGGCGGATTAAATCCAAAATTGAATATAGTTTTCGTTTTAATCGTAAACAATAAAAGTTAAATAAAATGTATTCTTTTCGAATGATAATGATAAGAGCCTGCTTTTTTTATTCAATAATCTCTCTACGTTCATCTATTCTCTTTTTCTTCCTCAGGATGCTCTCCACTTTTATAATAATCTATTCTAATCCTATTCTGTATTCTATCTGTTTTTAAAGCCTTTTCTGCAGATATTGTGGAATGGGGTACCTAAGTCAATGGCACTTGGATTTTATATGAAATTTGCTTATAAATGAATAAAACATTCATTGTTCCCCAGAATCAATATTTCAAAACTTTCTAAAACTTTTGACCTGCCAGTTAGAACCGGATTTGGGCCTTAGTAAAATATCTACCCGCGGAGTACAACAATATTTTGTGAATTATTATAGTTTACATCTCAGACTGTGAATAAAAATCGAAAAAGTTATGGAACTTTTCAGACTTTATATAGGTGGATTTGGCGTGGGTGTAGATGAGAGTGGGTGTGTTTTTCTCGGAGTCCCATTTCAGAGGAAATTGAGGCTATTTTTAGAAAAATTTAGCGAAAGTTCATATAATCAATATCAGAGTAGGAGACCAAGTAAATAAATAATTACTTAAACTTAACAAAGGCCAATCAAAATTCATCAATAGTCATACAAAGATTCAAAATATTAACAATGAAAAGAACAGAATTATAATATTTAAAAGGAAAAATCTACCCTCGGGGAGAAATTTAATCAGAAAAAAAGAAAATTGAAGAAACTTGGGAAAAGTATATACCTGCAGTATCCAGGAACCATTTCCACCGAATGTGTAACCAGCGTGAATGATGTGCCGGTGCTTCGTAAAACTCGCGAGAAGATTGCGTATGCATTGTAACAAAGTATTTGTTTGGGGGTGTATCAGAACTTCCGTTACGAGATTCTCCGTTGCATATTGAATGAGGCGTTCTCCTGTAATATTATCATGCACCTCCATTTCATTAATATACTTGAAAACATGGATTAAACATATTTATTGACAGTTTAATCTGGTGCATTATCAGTTTTCAAATAATATTTTACTTATTTGTGTTTATTATTGCTGTCTCTGATTAGACGTTTTATATTCGCATGCATTGCATGTTTTCCTGATAAACAAACAATTTAGTTCCAATTACAGTTTTGAACTAAATAATGGGCAGCAGAGAAACTCATACACAAATATAGGAGAACTCAAACATCAGTTTTAAAGCTTAAAAGGGTCATCAAAATAAATATTATCCTTTCATGTAAATTATATTTATTACTAATATTTACATATTATACATAAGCATTCATATAGCGGTCAAACTTTATTATACTTGAACAAGAACATGTTTTTGATCAAGTTTTCTACCTTATTTCCACAATTTATATCTAAAGAGTCTTTTATATTAACTCAAAGAAATCCCCTATTTAATTCTGTTTTCCAATCCCTGAAATATCAACAAAAGTGTCCTAAAAGTTTCTTTATACTTTAGTCTTTAACTTTCCTTCTAAAATCGTTGGAAAAATAAAGAAACGGAAATTCTTATTTCTCTGGTCTCTTATAATTTATAAGAATTATAGTATAAATTGAAAATTTAAGCATACTCACCATTTCTGGCTTCTTCACCTTCTGGTGCCTGTGCTATCAGAGCTTGCAATTCCTTTTCGAGGTCCACATGGCAACTATCCTTATCCCACGATAGAAATCCTGTAACAAAAATATCATGAAACTTTTAGTTATGTAACTTTTGGAAATATGTATGGAGCAATTTATTCTTCATTTAGGATGTTTATTTAAATACAGAATAATTAAAATCGATTTTCAATACAAAAATCAATACAACCTTGTGCAGTTTAAAAATAAAAATCCACACTGAATTGAAAATAGGTTATTTCGCTCTAGGCGCGAAAGCTAAAAAATATATTTCTATGCGGCTTTGCTAGCCCTTTCATAGGCGACAGCGCTGAGCACATGTGATATCCTATCACAGTCCACAGTGTAAATCCTACGCAGACATCCTGGTTAAAGTCATGTTGTATTTATTATCAATATAAGCCCCACAAAAGGGAAATGCCTACAGGCCCAGTATATAGGTACAGGCAAAGTATGAATATTGAATATTCAACGAGGATTCTGTGACGCTATTCATTCAAAAGTACACGTTGAAAAGCACTTGAAATTTACCTAGAGGGAAAATGTTTTCGGAAAGAATTGAGGTGCATGAATAGGTATTTCTAAGACTTTTAAAAGATATTCGTGAATTATAAGAGATTTTTAAGGTTGTCGTGGGATTTTAAGTAGTTTAATTTTAAAATTACTAATTGAATTACAATAGTAACTTTTTACTAATTTATAGTAAACGACGTCGCACTATTTAAATTAGTAAGAAACTATTATTAATTAGTAAGGTTTAACTAATTCAGGATGAGAGAGACCCGCGTAAAAAAATGATTTTTCTCACTCAGGAGAAGACGTGAAACTTTGATGAAAATTGGGGAAGTATTTTTTCATATAAAACCAATATCTCTTCATATGATGAGAATGTAAAAAAAATTAACAAGTTTAACAAGTTCGCCAAAATGGCTCTTTGCCACAAAAGAACAACTGCTCGGGTTATTATCTCATTGCGCATTAAGGAAGAGGGGAATAGTGGGTCATATAACCGAGTATTGCTATATGTAAGACGGGCACACGTTTGGCTTCATAAAGTGAGGGTCGCCTAGGGGTTGACGATGTAAGGTTAAGGTTAAGTAAGTGAGAAAACAGAGCTCGATTAAAGTATAATTTAATTGGACCTCCAACCGATCATATATGCTCTCTACAAATTTGACAAACATATTTTTACAACTTAGCGTTTGAGATATTAATTTACACCGATTGAAGCACTTAAAATTGGAAAATTTAAACTTAATCAATTTCGAAGTTATATAACATTTAAAGAACCCTCAATCATTTCCTTCAAGTATTATTATATAATGCACCTTTATACGATTTCCATAAAAATTCTCTTTTGAAGATTCCAATAATTACTTCTACAAAACAATTTATTGATTAAAACGATAAAATTATATAATTCATTGACAGAATTTTACATTTACAAGGGGATATTATATAACATTGATGAATTCCCTTAAATTAACTTTGTACCAATCTTATATTTATTGAAAAATAAGCATTTACGTAACTACCCTCCGAATTTAACAAAAAATTCTACCCGGGCTTGGGTTCGAACCAGAAACGTCTTTCTTCTTGAGCAGTATAATCAGATAAAGCTGCCGCTTATGGAAAGTGGAGGCTCTTGGTTAGAGCTATGACCTAGGTCAACTTTTTTTCTTGTTTTCTGAAAAATTCTAACAGGTGTGACAAAAGAACTATGATCTCGGGGTATTTTTTGAATAAATTCTTGTTATGCTGATAGTACATTTTATGAAACTAAAAAAAGGATTCAAAGAAATATTCCATTGAAGGCATTATATTTAGATTGGACCTTAATGATCGCGAAGAATGAGCAGCGTCAAATCAACAAAGAAATTGCTTAGGGTGGCCACAGTGACGTCACAATCACCGCACCCCGTCACGTGGTTCTTACCAGCGGGAATCGATCCACGAAACCCCACTCCTAGACCTAACTTCCACACCGCCTCCAACTCAAAGACTGTCTTCACATCTGAAATTACATCCTTTTGGAAAATTTCCGCGAATCGTTGAAAGGACCACTTTCCGCAAATCACTCTTTCAAGCTACCCTAAACTGGCTCTTAAATCAAACATAATGTGAAATTTCAAAGAAAAACTGTTGATTTCAGGAAGAGAAGGATTAAGCAGATTAAAAGTTAATTATTTAATTAATTCAAGCTTACTTTCCTGATTTAAAGCATTTGTTTTAATTGTTTCTAGTGATAATATACAAATTATTATATGTAACAATTATGTACGAGTTTCTCGATTAATATTCAATCAAATTCAGATAATAGTGTTCGAAGGTATTGAAATATTAATTAATTACGTTACGTGGTATTGCAATATTAGTTAAAAATAATTATGTCAAGCACATCACATGGTTATCACTCATGCAGTTAACATTGCATGATGCATGGTATCATAATTACACCTCCATGCATCGCATTACTAAATGAGCACAGTAAATAAGTGATTTTTTTAAAAAGTAGAGTTTCTTAATCAACATCTAAAAATTCACTTATCACGCATGCAATTACGTAATATCCATATCACATATAACCAATAGCCATTGATTTCTACGAAATGACGCATATTTGTTTTGAAGGGACGAGATCCTGTTGCTAAGCTGTCGTTGTAACATCGAAACCACTCCTAGGAACTTGACGCACTTTCTGTTCATACATGCAATGAAGACGTTGCCAAGCGACAGTCAATCAATCACTGCTGACTAACCCCTATAGTTGATCCTACTGTCGATTTTATCTAACAAATAAAAAACTTTTACTGACTGGTTTATAGAACAATTTAGAAAGCCCCTTTTCTAATAGAAAAGTTTCCTGATAATTTCTGGCTCAAAAAGCCAGAAGTTGCACTGCTTGTCTGATTTGAAATGAATTCGGTCAAATAAACGAATTTTATTGTCAGACAGTATGAACAATTTTATTGAGCCAATAATATCGTTAAAGCTATAAGTGCACTATTCACGGAGGATCAATGGGGATGAAATAGAGTCGAATCAGGATGTAAAACGTGATGGCTTCCTCATTATGCAAATTCAATGATGAACCTATCACGCATCCACAGCCATTTGATATTCGAAATTCCCATTTCTCGAAATGTGGAACTGTTGAATAGTATAGTCAATATTGCAATGTATAGTCTTATTATTTGAATTTTAGATTTTCCTTACAATTAGATTTAGAACATCTTAAACCACGATCTGGGACATTCTTAGAGAACAATAAAAATGCCTTCCCTTCTCACACTTCTGTACTTAATTTTCATCCAAATATAACACGTCCTAAATCAAAATCAGACCTACAGATGTATAAAAGTATCGCGTGACAGATGGTTGTTTTAGATAAGAACATAAACTCACAAGTGATAACTGATGGAATTTATATTCCTTTTATAGTAATTAATACCTTTTACTTTTCAAACGCATAAATAATTTAAATCCTTAGAAGGATAATGTAAAAAATAGATATACAAAAGTTATAAAAGGCATGAACGTGGCCTGAAAATTCTGAATAACTTTCACGTCACATAAGGGAAGATATCATTAAATAGAAATTTTGCTTTGCGTGTTGGGAAAGGTTAAAGGATACCCTTTTTAGTATACCGCGCCCACAAAATGAAACCAGAGACTATGAATAGAGCCAAGTGAAAAGAACTTGAGTAACATAAAGTGAATATACTTTGTGACACTTCCGTTTTCAAAGTTAAACTTTCATTACAAATTCCAATTTATTATAAAGAGAAGGTAAAATATATATTCAAAGAAATATATTAAGAATTTTAGAATAACTAAAATTGTATAATTTTAGTTTATAATTATGAGCATATTAAGAGCAAAACTAACTTGATTATCGTTGCTAAACTCAATTAGTTACTGCAGGAAAGTAGAGCTGCTTAATTCACAAGTATGATTACCATGGAAAATGTTGAGAGTAATTATCTAATATAAACAAAAAAATTTATTTTGTCACCAATAAAGGAAGGATCTAATAATAGATTTGTTAGCTTTTTATTAATGTAATATTTTTTATAAAAACTTCCTGGGGTTTGGATTTTGTCGAATTAATCAGATATTCCAATTAATTTATAATGACTTGATTACGTTATAATGACGAAAAAGGACTTGTTGATGTTAACTGAATAAGAAAATGTAAATAGAGAATGGCCGCAGCTTTTATGCATCTAAATTTGTGTAGTGGAAAGCACTAGCTCAAATTGATCGGAAGCCCTGAGGGTGATTCAAGAGAAGCCGTTGCAGGGGTTGCGACTTTAATGCTCGTCGACCCTCCCGCTTTTTGCTTCCGATATCCGCCGATACATAATATTACTACAACAATATCAAAAATATTCCCTTTACGATGCCGATACACCTTTTTCAGAAGGCCATAAACGTAGATCCCTTCAGAATATTGTCTGCACTATAAATATATTGCTCACTTAGGGTATACTTCTACAATGAAATACCAATAACGAAAATAGAGATGTACTGCTGACATCGGTATTTATTTCAAGGTCGAATGCCTCAAATTTCAAGGGCTTTCAAAGTTAAACACTTCTACGAATTAATTTTGAATTTATAGAAATTATTAATGATTCTAAATGTTAAATTAAACGGCATTTAATTATGCAATAAATGTTGTAATTTAGATAATCTAAAAAGTTTTATAATCGTCAATAAGTACAATTAAGAAAAAAACCCAATTTTGTCCTCCATATCCTGCGGTGGTTGGCACCTTGACAAGTAATATTGACCCGGTTCTATATGCTTAATTTTTTGCAAGGACTTCAACTAGATTGCAATGGATTTTATGAGAAACTTACCCTTTCCCTTCTTCATTTATTTTCATTATTTATTACATTCTCATCAGAGAATGTATTAGTTTTGTGTAAAATTTGACCCCCCC
>CAJFCP010000059.1:2442621-2507633 GCA_904066005.1 Synergus itoensis | reverse complement strand
GCAAGACAAACAAATAAGCTGTGACACACGCAAACGCGTACCTACTTGCAAATAAAAAACACACAAAACAGTCCCCCTTATGTGCCATATCCGATTTACTATTTATAAAATCAGATCTAAAGTGTGATATAGGTTGTCTATAAACAACAAACTATTTTCTCAATCTGAATTCACACTATTCGAATTAGTAAAAAACTGCATACTATTATTTAGTCAGATTTAACTATGTAATTCAGATTGAGAGAGTATAAATATTAAAGTTACTGAACTTTAAATATTTAAAAAAAGATGTTCAAGAAAATAAATATACGAGTTTGACATATGTAAATTTACCCAAAATGTATGTAGATCTCGCATATTAGAAGTAGATCAATCATGATATATCAAACCCATGCGAAGGTGAAGGGGATAAAATATAATAACCACACCCTTTCTTTTGATAGACAGGCTGATAATGACAAATTTCTATATAACAAAGAATAATTGATAAAATAATTGAAAATTTTATTAAAAAATGAGACTTTTCTAATACTTAGTTTTACTTTTCCCATCTAAAATAAATGATAATTATTTCATCTGGAATTATTGTTTTAATCTTCGAGTAGGTCAAGCATCCATAACAGTCCGGTTTTTATAAACCCGATTAAAATTTTGAACAACACTCTGTCGATCTTTGATTTTCAAAATTGAAATGAAAAGTTCAACTGAAGTAAACTGGAAAACTATAGCGAAGTTTGGCTTTAAGCCGTTTCTCTCTGCATTGTATTTCTTTAATAAAAACTTTTGCAATCGATTGTTGAAAATGTCCCCAATCGCGTTAAGGTTTTTAAATAAAGATAATAAAATTGACAATTAATATTGTCTAATTTTTTTTAAAGGAATTTAATAATTAAGTACCTTATTTTCATAATCAGATATTTTATATCAAGAAATATTCCAGTGATATAATTAACTCATCGAACACTATTTAATAAGGTATATGGAATCAGTTTCAGGTGAAGTAATTTATCTTTCCCTCGTATATTGCCTTCTAAGGTTACAAACCTGTGCTAAACTAAATTCTTGTCATCATTCGCATGCAACATCTGCAGCACATTCTTGAACATATGCTTTTTATTCAAATGAAAACAAATAATGTAATCACGTAAGCGTAATTGATTTTCATTTCATCTCCTCATTTAATACTCTCTACGAATATTCAATCCAATTTAAGAAAAAGTGCACAATAATCTTTCAAGAATGATTTATCTTCCCAAATCCAATTAGGATCTTAATCTCTACACCTGAAAGGATCCATGAAAGATAAATTAATTTTAAACAATGCAAATTTTAGTTTTATATTTTAATGAGAACTAGTTTGCGTAAATTTAAAGTCTTCTAAGGAAAGCGTTAAAGTTTTAAGAAGCATAACTTTTTTAATGTGAAAAGGTAAGAACCCTATATAATAGATATCTAATTTTCTCTGAAATACTCAATCATCATGAAAAATTAGTAAAGTATCTAGTGAAAATGAAGCATGAATGATCACAACGAGTTGTAGGAAGTGAAAACGATTCTACAACCTTGCAATTTGATCGCGAAATGTAATATTTCATTGATTCAACCATCTTGATTCTATTACACATTAAGGAACAATGTCCTTCATTACAAACCATCTGTTTTTATTTTTTATTTTTATCAGTTAAATTTTACGCATTAGAAAATCAACTCATTTATATATACGCGTGTGTCGATAAAACTTAAATAGACTCACAATCTCGAACTCTAACTTCACATTCTCTTTCAAGTATCATTTAAAAATATAATTTCACTAAAAATTTTGATGCATGGATAGAAGTACCAGTTTACTACATTTCGCAATATGTCACGTGCATGTATTGACTTCCATTGCACTATGTCTAACCCCTTGATATGCATGTCAAAGAAGCAGACGACCGAAAAAATTCAGGTATCATCTGACGTACATATGATAACGCGAGACGTCATCAAAGAAAAGATATGACAAAACTTCATCGTTATTTGAATTTAGCGACAATTTTATTTCAACGAGTGGATGGGGTATTGATCGAAGTTCTGGGACTGCGGGGATGTAGCTGTAGAGAAGTACCAACGTGCGCATGCCGCATAAAGCTACAGCTACTCGGTTTCCCCCTTTTCCACCTTACTATGCTTTCTCCTTTCTCTTTTTACTCTCCCCCAATTTTCTTTTCCTCTTGTCCTTTACTTGACACTTTCTCTTTCTTTTCCATTTTCCACCATCTCTTATGCATCTTCCTTCTTTTCCCTATCGGCTCCACCAGACCAGAATGACCTCCAGAAACCGTTTAGGTTATTCCAATCTGTGTCACTTTTTTCACAAAATAGATTATTTTTATTTATTATTTTATGTGCAATTTAAGGGGAGAGGAATGGAATTTATTTGATTTTTTATAGCTCAATTTTGTCTCTCAAGTTAAACTCCCCCGTTGTCCATAGAACATTCGATCATTCATCCGGCATATTTAAATTTGATCCCGTGCAAAAATTTTACTGCAACCCTATAGTCGGTCCCAGATGGTCCCAGATCAGGAAACTCTGGCCGATGTACTTTGGACCCGATCAGCTCCAAGTGGGGAAATATATAACAGGAAAAGCATGAATAAAATGCAATATAACTCGTACCAATTTCAAAGCGTAAATTTAATTAAGTAAAACCTGTATTGTTGTTACAAGTCTATTATTATAATACTATGATATCGTTATGATATTATATCCATATCATAGTAGATTTATTACTTTATTAATAAAATTTGGTTTAATTATTATTAAAACATTTTAACAATAACATATTCATCTACTTCCCCTTCTAAACTTTCCCGAATTGTACTTCATAATTTAAAACAGCGCAATTTCAATTGTACAGAAATGTCGCCAGGGTCTTATCTTCAATAAAGGAGAAGTCATTAGAAAAGTAAGAAAGCACACGAACTTATAATAATATTTTCCCACACAATTATATTCCAGGAAACTTACAAACTCAAGTCTAATCATCGTTCCCCGAGAATGGATTAACGAAATAAGCCGAGAAAATTGTTGAGAAGATTTACTAATGTCAACAGAAGCTGCTCCTGGAGCTTCATGAGAGTGGAAATTTATTGAGAGAGACATGTCGTCCTTCCTGATTTCAAAATGTCTTCATTTAACTCGTCCACTTTAAATTTACTAGACACACTCATGAACTTTGGGTTTCCATAATGAAAAAGATTTCAAATAAAAATGAAAATAAGGCATTTCGTATTTTATATATTTTCATTGGGTGGATCTTGAATTCTAATTAATAAGAGTTTAATTAAGGAACATCGTACTGCCTGGAAGTATATAATTTATAATTTAATGCACTAGAATGTCATGCGCGCACTAAAATGTGAACCTTTTGTCAATAATTTATGCAATAAATTTTCCAAGTATTGGGTGGATGGAAAGTCTTGATCGGATTTGATATGTAAGCCATGATCTTCCAACGCACCGTTATTTCGATGAATTTCTGATACGTATAGCTATCAGTTCCATCACGAATTTCCATCAAGAAACTGATATAGTGGATTCGATAACGCCCTCATTGAAAAAATCAAGTTTCGAACTTTTCCCGAACTAAATTTTCTGTAAAGGTCACGATTTATTGCTTGATTAAACGCGGTCTTTAAATTTTCTCTCCTGAAAAGTGCAAACAGAATTTCAAAATGTATATTTTATTCAGAAATGTTAAAAAAAGGAAATAAAAATTGTTTCCGTTTAAGAGATGAGAATTATGGAAACAACACTAGCAAATTTATAACGGTAAATACAAAGTTCTAAGATTTTTTATTCAGAAACCTACAGATCTTTTTATAATTTACATTTAAAAGATGTAAATTAATCTTTCTCGGAATTTGAATTTTACTACCAGGGGCGTATCGACGAGGAGAAGAAAGAATTGAGTTGTTCTGTGAATCGTTTTAAAGCTCTATAAATACAAAGTAAAGGGGTATTAAGGCTTGTAAACCCAACCAATACTCCCCCAAAGAAAAACGCTCCCGCGTATTCATATACCCACATTTACTCAAACAGAAGCTCGACAATGCCGAGAGGACTCTTTCCCTTTTTTCTTGCCTCTTGGTCCATACAGTATGCAGCAAATGGAGCAGCAAATGTTTTGAAAGCTCCAACTCCCGCTAAATTTACGCGACACCAGAGGAGTAAAAGTCCCAGTAAAAGTCTCCGAACGATGGTACAAATAAAAGTAAAAAGTGAAAACCGACCATCACTTTTGCGGGCCTATTTTGCCCTATGCCTCTTCAAAGTCTGTGAAGTTCATAAAAATTCACACAGACTTTTTCAAAATGTGTATATAAGTATTTTGTGGAAACTTTATTTTCTTTTTAGTTTTTCGTTTCTAATTTAGTGAAAATTTATGGGTCGTGGCGTAAAAATTAGGAATTTTTAATCGCAATAAAAATGATAAATTTCTTCTCCAGTGAAAAAAGAATTTTCAAATAAAAATGATGATATCCTTGTGAAGAAAAGCTAAAAGAATATAAAAAGTAAGTGAATTTTTACTGATTCAAATAGCCACGTCATTTTATAGAAGCAGGTATCAAACATAGATTTAGATTTTCACAATCTCGAAATCTGAAACCACATTCTTTCTTCACTTATTGGTTGCATTTGTATATTCGCTTCTTGTATATAAATTGTATAGATAAATTGAATGTTAATAAAATTGAATAGGATACATAAAGTTCGCTCTAATCTAATTCTTTAACGTGAATTGCATAATAGCACAATCAAGTCTTAAAAAGCATCGCAATAAAAAAGTCCTCAGTGTAATTTCCAATAAAAAAGAGGAACAACTTCCGAGAGAAGAAACAATTAATGAGAACTCGATTTAACTCGGATCTTGCATTCAAACCGATTATCAGTATCAAGCCCAATCGGATATCCATTAGCACTTTTTCCCTTTCGTAATATCCTCACTCCATTCAAAGACTCGAACCTCTTATCTGAAACTATCAGTATTATCGAACGACAAAAGCTCCTTTTTCTATCCATCTATTAAAGAATAATCTCACGATCCAAATCTGTCCTTGGTAACTTAGGTACACGAGATAGCGAGAAACTAGATATAATTTTTTTTACATTTTTTTAAAATTAAACCTAAAAATTTCCTATCATTGAATAATTTTCATAATTCAGAATCATCAAAACTGAGATTGCAAAAACAGGAAATGAATTGCAGGTGGGATTCTGAAATGGCATTGGCGCATTGCGGAAAAGCTGGACGGCAGGTAGACATATTTGCACGACGCTCGACACGCGCTTAACAACGAAACCGTAAAGAATTCTATTGTCGAGGTTGTCAAAAAATTTTCCTCCTTAAATTTAAACTCCGTACTGCTGGGACTCAAACATTTGAATAAGTGATGCTGAAGTAGATGCAACTCAGGCGAAAAGAAAAGCCTGTCGAACTTTAAAGAAACCTCTTTTGTAACCTGAAGCTAAAGGAAAATTTTATCGAGTCTGACAATGCGAGATGTGAATATTTCAAGGTCTTATTATCAAACTTGATTTATAAAAGAAGCCGACATTTTTTCAATGTAATTTTTCAAATTACTCCTCCTCACTTATTTTGAACGTGATGCTATACAAAAAAAACTAAATCCTTATAAAGGAATTGATCTATTATAATTCTAGAGCGTCGACCTTATCTTCAATATTTTTTGGCAATCACCTTTGCCACTTGCCTAGCAACAAGGTATACGAAGTTAATGATTCGACTTCCTTGAATAAGTTACATATAGGAAAAACACACAGAGAGAAGATCCGTTATATATTTCTGTACGCATGCGGAAGTCACGTGACCTTAGAACCGAAAAATCGATACTCTTTTGCTCTATCGCTGATTTCAATTAAATTCAAATTGAACCTTAAGTTTCCATCCGAAAATTTCTATTTGTAAGTAATTTGTGAAATATTAATTACTTACACTAAATTTTATTTCACCCCTTTTTTTAGACATTTATGAACCTTCCTTTTGAATAGAATATTTTTACTCTACTAAGAAAAATACAAATCCATGACATTTGTGGCTAATATAGCGTAGAAGAATAAACATAAAAGTTCAGATTTTAATTTTTTGAAGTTATTTTAAAAGGTATTAAATATTTCATGATTTTTCAGAATATATCTTTATATTTTAAGGGATTTCAGAAGATTTAAAGTTTTTTCAAGATTTCAGGTTATTTTAAATGATATTTTAGGAAATTTTAAAAAGATTTTAAAAATTGCAAGGGGTTTCAAAGATCGTATAGCTTCTCGAATAATTTCAAAGATTTCTAGAGATTTTAGGAGATTTCAATGCCTGAAAGTTATGTAACATTTCTCGAACCCCCTCGTCATTCGTCATAACAGACCTATAATAAGTTCATTTGAACCCTCCCAACCCTTTAAAAGTTTTACGAAAAATATAGACGAACCCCTTAGATAAGCCAAGCACTCTTTCAATTTCATTACAAGCCTTTCATTCGAGGTACCAATTTTATTTCAGAACCAGAGAAAAGAAAGTAATGCTGCTTTTATTGCTACAGGGGTTGTTAAAAGGTTGAGCACAGAGCAGACACGTACGAGGATTCCACAAAAAAACTTTTTTTCTCATCATGTTTTTTCACAAGGAACTTTATTATGTATTGTGAAACATTTCAAATAAAAATTCCTTCTTTTATTTTTACCATGTAGGACAATTTAAAAGCATAAAGTATTTAATCGTGGCTCACCTGTGGGAAATTAAACTCTTAGACAAAAAAAAAACTTTTAATTCCCTGAAATCCCTCTTAATTCCTTAAAATCCCTTAAAATCCCATGATTAGAATAACTTTTGTAATATATTATTAAAAATTATTAAAATCCATTGAAATATCTTGAAGTAATTTGAAATCTCTTAAAATCCCGGGCAACGCCGGGTCAATTTTTGCTAGTAAATATATAATATCTATACTTTAAATTTTAATAATCCCGTAAAGAAAGTCTTAACACGAAACATCACCTTTTAAAAAAGAAACTAAGTGAAAATCCAAATTCCAATGATACTTACCTTTTGCAAGGCGACTCAAGATGAGATCCTTGTGTTGTGCGGTATGAGGCTCTGGAAGCACCACGAGAAGATAACATCCGCTCAAGGGTGAAGGTGGTGGGTGCTGTTGATGTTGAGTTGAAGGTGTACCAGCAGTAGTGTTTTTATCAGTACCGGAATCCCCTCCCCCTCCACCATCCCCAGTAGAATCCATGGTACTCATTTCTGGAAATGAATGATAATTGGATTTAGCGTACAGAGTCTATTTAGTTTTAAAAATTCTCATCTTTCTCGTCCATACACACTTTTTATTTAATTTCTTTCATTGTATTTGTAATGTATATTTTCTAACAAATAAACTATTTTTATGTGCCCTGAAGTCTACAATATAGAAGAAAGTTTATTTCACTTATCTACGTCGTAGATAAACTAAACTTTATCTGAACAGTCCGTCTGACGATGAACGGCAGATTCTACTTACGAGAATTAATGTGACATGCCTGAATAATAATTCAGTCTCCCAGACGTCCTGGAGACATTTAATCCTCTCCATAATATGTTGAAATCCTTTACGAGCACTTAGGCTGTTTTATTAAGAATCAAGCAAAAGCTTTGATGAAAATTTAATATATCGATAATTTATTTACTTCATTCTCTATGACAATTTGAATTTTTAAGATTGTTTTTCATAAAAACACAATTTTTTGTAAACCTGTATAACTTTCGACCTAATTGTAAAGGTTTTCAAAATTGATTTTTTTCGAAAAATGGAAAAATACGTGTTGCCTTATATCCTTTAAAACATATTATATCCTTTAACATATTTCCTCGTTGACCAATTCTGTACTTTAAAGTTGCACTAACTATCTGATTTGAAATAGATTCGGTTATGAATTACTAATACTGAGATTTAATTACTATTTAATGAACTAAATTCATTTGCATTAAGGCATCTTCATCACCTAGAAATTGTTTCGGATTATTAATTTTGTTTCATATTGGAAAGCAATTATGTTTCGCGTAATAACGTGTTAACCAAAACAGCAAACTATAACGTTACATTAGGTAATCACTTAACAGCGCGTACCGGTTAACTTGTTCGGGTAGGTATCTGACCTCCAACCACACTAACCGCTGATCGACCGGAGGAATATCTCACGTCGAATCTATATATCAGTTACCTACCATTCTTTTCCTCCCTTTTACAAAGTGAATGAATACCAACCCTCATTGTACACCCTTCACAACTCATTCTCTATTGTGTAGAATTTATATTTTATACTCTATTTCTTAGATCAAATAGTTTTTAGAAACATGTGTTTACTTAAAAAAAAAAAACCAATGGCACCTCTGAGAATATTTTCTTGGACTGAAAGAGTGGCGACATCCTATACTTAAAAGGGCGTGTAAAATGCATTCTAAGAATCGAAAGGGCAGAGGTCCCAGACATGTAATATCGATTTCTAGAGTGACTGCTAGAAATAAGTTCAAGGGAAATAGAGCTTTTTAAAAATAATTATTCTAACAGTTTATTTTAGAGTCAAATGCTCTATTTTTGTACTCCAATGGAAGAATATATAATAATAATAATTCGGGAATTTTTCTTAGTACTTTTTCCATTCGAGATTTTGGTTTTCCGGCAAAAAGATGTTTTGTCCCGGTTTTTGAGAAATCGAGAAATTACATACCATTTTCAACGATTTCACAAGATTTTGCAAAATTTCAAAAGATTTTAAACGATTTCAAAAGAAAAAGTGTTTTTTTTTTTAATAATGAAAGAGATTTGAAGGATGTCAACAATTTTTTAATATTTCAAGGGATTTCGTAGGTTTTTAAGAGATGTCAAATGATTTCAAACATTTTCAAGGCTGTGTATTTAGAAATCTTAACTGTATAAAATGTTCCCAACTACGCAAAATTTATGCATTTAAATTGACCGTTAAAACTTAAGTTCAAATGGATAAAAATAATGTTAAATTAGAATAAAGATAGTGATTAAAAGAAACCTAAGGTTAAGTTTTAAGCTTGAACTAAAAATGGAACCTTAGTCATTATCTTGGAAGGTTTCACCAATTGGTTTACCTTGAAAGAAAATACATCAGATAAGTTTTTCAGCAATCTTTCAAATTTAAAATAAAAATCGATACTAAGAATAATCAAAGTGAGGAGAATACTCAAAATGTATAATATCTTGAAGAAGAATAAGAAGACACAAAAATCGATCCAGAATTACAAGGAGAAGAAGCAGATAAAAATTCTTTACTCGACAAGATCAGTCTCTCAAAAATATGGCGCATCTTCCTTGAAATCCTTCTCGTTTTTCTTAAAAAAATGGACGTCGAAAAAAAATTTTATAGGAAATCCAACAGTCATTACTTAAACATTTCTCAAATCCTGCAAATTTGATCGCAAAGAAAATAAAAAATTGCTTCTAGACAACGAATTAGATAATCTCTGTGAAGTATCAGAAATTTTTGACATTACAAGTTCGATTTTTAACGTGTCATTCGGTCAATGTGGATACCGGCTTCGAGCATTGCGCATGATCCTGGTAACCGCTTTAGCAGGAAAGATTGAGAGGACTCGAATCGCGATTGCGCAAGGATTTAAGCGAGTCCTAGCAGATGATTGATCTGAATTAATCATCTAATGACCTACCGCAAAAATATTTTTTAAATTTGTCTTTTATCAGTTAAGTTCACCCTAAAGCCGAACAACTCCTCAAAATTCGAGAGTTGCAGATAGAGATATCATCAAATGTAATTTCGAACTAGTCACTAGTCTTTTTCTTTCTTTTTTAATGTCAATCGATCAAGTCGAGTGTGAGTGTTCCTAATATAAGGATGACGGTGTTTCTGCATCCTTGTGAGGATATTTTAAAACTTTTATAAATAAGATTCTAAGGGGTTGATTATATTCTACTAAAGCTTTACGTAAAATCTCTTATGTTTCGGATAAAAAAAAGAATATCAATATAAGGGATGATGAAATAAGGGGTAACTGAGGAAGAGATTTAAATTGAGGACTTGAAAAGTAGTGTATAGTTCTCGGAAATCTATCCAAAAGACTTGTTGTTCACTTTCTATAGATCTATAAAAATCAAGCAAGATTTTATGTAGGTTGTCTCTATAGATTAATCTGTATTTTCTAAAGGAAGACTGCAACCTTATTTCTATTCAAGAGGATCAAAATTTACATTGCAGATTAGAATTGTTTGCAGATTCATAAAAATTTAAGATACTTAAAGATACATTTTTTTCTTATATCAAGGAAAAATGATAGTCCAAAACTGACCACTAGCCAAAAAACTGATGATTCCACTTGACGAGATTCATCTCTGACACAAAAAGTCCCAATAAAAAATTGTCACTGGACTGAAATTAATAAATAAATTCACTCTCACAGGATTAAAATAAAAAAAAAAAAAAAAACACGAGAGTTATTACAAATCGCCACGTAAGAACCGATCAAACTTTCGGACCTGCCCCACTTTGTATTCCCGGCACTGCAGTACTTCCCTTGGCAACAACCCCTCCCAATAGAAACCCCACAATCCATCAACTATAAGATAATCAAAATCCCTTAATGATCAAAGTAGGAGACACATTAGGAAACACATTGTATGAAATAATCTGCAATCAGCTGATCCGGCGGGCGGCACAAAGGGGTTAAAAAAGAACTTGAAAAAACTGGACCTTGTCGAGTGGCACTCACCTTATCTTTCTTGGCTTTCCAATGTATCCAAGGTTCCCGAGATGAAGAGGAAATGAGAATGTTAAAGTTTTTGGAAAAGCGAACCTCGCGAAACGAGAGGAGAGACGACCTCTCCCCCGTTTCTGCCTTTTCTCCTCCTTCTTTCAAGGGGTTTTCCTGCTTTTCCCGGAAACGATAGACGCGGAATTTTTCCGCTGTCGAAAGGATAGAGGGGTGGAGGAGGAAGAGTCGAGGAATTGAGTTTTTCTGGGCCTGTGGACTCCTCCGAGCGAGTAAATTCTTATTTATTGCAGCCCCAATACGGAAATTGAAGACAGCAGCTCGCGTTGCGGGCTGCCGGCTCTCTGACAGACAGACTTAACGGCCCCTCAC
This sequence comes from Synergus itoensis, assembly GCA_904066005.1. Taxonomy (NCBI): domain Eukaryota; kingdom Metazoa; phylum Arthropoda; class Insecta; order Hymenoptera; family Cynipidae; genus Synergus; species Synergus itoensis. Next base: position 2,496,463 of record CAJFCP010000059.1, on the reverse strand, counting down.
TTGCTGCGCCGGTTTCGCGCAAGACCCCCTGCCATCCCTTGGAACCCCTCACCGGCTCCAGAGTACGAATGTACAATTCCACCCCCACCAGAATAGAATGGAAGAGGAGGCATTGAGCGCTTGCGCTAGTAATTCGACCCCTCCACTTGATGAGACTAAGCAGCGCATGCCAATCACTACCCCGTTGAAACCACCGATGCGATGCAGCGGCTGATAGTGACACCAAGCTTGAGATCACACCGGCCGGTGTGAGAGGATTGTGGATGGTTGCATATGGTGAAGTTATTGGGGTAGGAGCTAGAGGTGGGTCTGAATTTGGGAATCCTGCACAAGAGCAAAGGTCAAAAGAGCAAGGACGGGGAATTACAAGGGGCTGGAAATTACGGTTGGAGGATATGACGATATGACTATATGACTATATGAATTGCTAACTCGCTATTAAGTATTAGTAACACTAACTACTAAAGGAAATAGAAAATACTTACTAAAGACATTAAAACGATTTTAAACTTTTTTTTCATTCCCTAAAAATCCCTTAAAATCACTTGAAATTCTTCAAGACGTCTTGATATTTTTAAAATCTTGTAAAATCTCTTTAAATCGTTATAGGAATCTTTTGAAATCCTTTGAAATCATTTAGAATTCGTCAAAATCATTCAAATTCTTTAAAAATCCACGAAATCCCTTAAAGCTCCACGCATCGATAAATAGACGAAACGGTTCACTGTATGTATTATGATCCAGTATTGCGTCAGATTTTTGGTAACTGAAGCGGAAGTTTATATGCTTTGGACTTGATGATGCAAACATTTGTTTTAAAAGCACTTCGGTTGCAGATTTTTCTTCTGAAGCAATAGAGTGGAAAGATGATTTCTTTTTGGTCTAGAAAAGTGAAATCTTCAGACTCCAACTTTTTTTCAAGAGATGTTGAACAACATTTTTAAAGATTTTTCACAATTTTTAAATATTACAAGGTATTACAAAAGATTTAACTCATTTTAAGGGATTTCCGAGAATTTCAAAAGATGTCAATAGATGATGAAATATATTTTCAGGGATTTTATGGGATTTTAAAAGATCTGGAAGCAGGCCCGGCAGATCACGTTCGGCCCGGGTGGGTAGTAGTAGGGTGGGGAGAAGTGGGGTTGGAGGGAGGAAGTTTTTAATTAAATAAAACACTGTAGAGAAGGGAATTTCATAGGGTGGTGATTCATTTTCCCAAAAATGCCATAAAATTCCGGGTGGGTATTTACCCACATGAAATTTTCCGGGTGGGTAGTACTACCCACATTATCTGCCGGGCCTGTCTGGAAGGATTTAAATAGATTTTAGGGATCCGATGATTTTCATGAATTTCAAGGGTTTCAAATTAAATCCATTCTAACTTTTTTGTAAAAAAATACTCATTGATCTTTTATACATTACAGCCAAATTCAAACCCTCTTTACCGCAGTGTAATTATGCTGAATGAACTTTAACATTTCTGTACTTAAAACCGAATGAACTGTGGCCTTTCTTCCTGCATAGAAAAAGTTCTCACGGAATAACTAAATTTAAAAAGCATAATTAAAACTAAAAAATACTTTGATGGTCTCTCAGGAATCAGCTTGAAATCGCTTGGAATTCCGTGAAGTTTCCATCAAGATTCCCCGTGGTTTCCAATGAGAATTCAACTGGAATCCTGCGGAATATTGAAATTGAAACAATATCCTACTGGCCATAAAGTTAGTTTACACAAAATCACAAAAGTAATTACTTTCTTCAGAAAATTTTTTGTTTAATAGTTCAACATTTATTTATGTATTCTTATAAACCAGTTTAAACATTACTTACTAAAAAAAAAATTAATGCCTGTTTACTTAATCATTGAATTACTTTTATCTCGTCCGTTTTCAATTTTTTTCACTACTTTTTCCAGTAGATATAAAACTCCTTACATAATGTTTTGTTTTTTGTCATACTTCTTTTCATCTTGTCACAACTTACTTTGTTTTGTTACTTCTGTTGTGCCCACATGTAATTCCTCAACCCTGAGTAATGAATTGTACCCAGCGCAATAGCATGACGAAATCTCATCCCATCTGCGTACCATGCTGATGTAATACTAACCCCTATTCTGTTCCGCATGAATATACCAAAAAGAGATTGGATTTTTTTCTTAAAATTTACCTCATTCATAACTAAATCTATTAAAAATACTACAAATGCTAAAATTGCTGTAAAAGACATATAAAATTAAAAATAATTATAATATTTCTTAATCTATAAAGCCTAATAATATGACATATAAAGTATGCCAGGTTTTTACCTCAAAATTTAAGGTGGGATATGTAAAAACATAAAAAAAATGATCAGCATTTATTACATGTTAAACGCTACAAATCAATTGAACGTCCAATGCTTAACGACTTTTTATTCTCCAATTGTCTATATACTGTCTTTATATTTGAGGTCTTGAAGTGAGTGAATAATTTTAAGGATGCAGGCGGCGAACACAATTTCAGATTTCGAAATTGAGAGAATCTTTTTGGATATAATCGCACCCTCTTTTTTATGATAGGATTATTTTATCTGCAACTAATGCTATCTCATAATAAAAAATTTTCGAGCATAGACTATGAATAATTTTTATGTTACATCATACTTTTATCTAGACCGCACTCTTTATTACATTTGGAATGCATATTTGATGTCAATTAGTTATCAGGTGTAAAGTTCTTTGAGACTATACTTCTATATGGGTGCAGTTTAACGGTCTGAGGTCAACGGTATGTATATCGATTATTTATACCCAGAATCTTACGTCATTCCCAGCAACTCTTTACGTCGTTCATATTAAACAATTGGCAAATCTATACAAACAGCCTCCCTTATTTTCCATAAAAATCATACAAATTCACAATCTTGAAAATTTTCTGAATAAAGTTGCTTCTCGGCTTGATTATTGCCAATTTATTAAAGTATTCATTACTATTTTTAAGTTTATAAAGACCCAATTTAAAATAGTTAGAAACTTTAGTGCTTTAAAGTTTAATAGCTTATTAAAAGTTAAAAGCGCCTCAATTACCTAAAACCAAATTATTTTCTTCATGAGAGAGCATTTTCTATTGAAATGTTATGAAAATATATGGTGTATAAGCTTTAACGAAGTATCTGGCTCGAAATGTTGGAACTTTTGCGGAATATAAAATGTAACTGATATTGGAATTATGCAAACCGTTGTATCTGTATCTGAATACATCAAGGAATACGAGAATAAGAAGTGCTTGTTCATTCTCTTATTTTGCAAATTAGATGCCTGGTACATAATACTAAATCTACACGAAAGAGATTTGTAAAATTGCAAGTAGGTCCTCTTGAAAGATATGAACTCTATAATTATAATCTCTGGAAGTTTCCATATTCCGTGTGTTTCATCATCGGTCTGGGCTCAAATGGGGGCTCAATCGAACCAGGTTGGGCCCCGATCGGGGGCGACGTTTCATGTCCTATCCTAGATGATCAATAATTACTTTCATGAGCGTGAAGAGATTTCACAAAATTGTTCTACTGTGACATTCTAAAGTTAAAGACAGAACAAAGGGCATTTGACAGAGGGTTCTTTAGACTTCATCTCTGGCGGTAGTATATCGTCAAGTCGTAGTTCCTAATTCGATTGTGCACTAAAGAAGCGAGGATAGGAGGATATTCAACCTCCTCATCGGCGAACTTCTCCCATAAATTGAAAACTTGAGCGAAAAAAGTACATTTGGAAGAAGCACGTGGAGGACGTGGATGTTAAACGACACTATATCAGTATATCTATAGAAATAAGGCCCTAGCCTGCTATGCGGTAGTGTCTACCGCATCTCTTTAAAATCAAGGAGGATGCGGTTTCTCCACAAAGGACTAAGTTTTTATTGCTTAATAAATAAATTGATCAGAATATCAGACTACAGTATTTTCGTCATCCCCCACCAATTTTCTACGCGGTGCTAGTATTGAACGCCGTCTTTACTAGCCTGCCGAAAAACATCGATTCAGGACTATGATCTTAAGCCCTTTAGAATTCAAAATCTATTTGAACAATTAGGATATCATAATCACGTCCCTAATGCTCTAATGCTTCTGGGATTACTAAAGCAATTTATGTGAAAATGTCTTTACTGGTTCCTAAATATAAGATCCTAATCTTGAAATGCAGAAAGGATCTTTATACGCAGGTGAAGTTTGTCAAAAGGAAATAAATAAATAATGATTTAGAATCATCATTTTGTCAAATTTTATTGAATTTATGAATACGTTAATAACCAATTTCAGAATCGAAGCGAAATCTTAATTTGAAGATTGTGAATTTATTGAAAAAGATAAATTAGAATTGGCTTCTACCAATATATTTCCGAAAAGTGATTCATCTTTTGAGATCTGTCTGGTCCTGGGAATTACAAATTGGAATTCAGAGAATTGAGGGTCTTTATCTCGATCATCCTAAATATTTTATCCGAGCGGAAAAAATTTATTTTCATCGCTTGAAAAGGGTACTATTTTTACTTATTAAATAAGCAATGGAATTTATAAGATCGATCGGTATTAAGTATTCAGATGATTCGGGATTAATAACATTTAATAGCTCCACAAAAAAGATAATTAACATACTTACATGAAATGGGTTTTCTTACCAAAAATATCTATAAATATCACTCTAATATCTTTCGCAAATAAGCTTGATGACATTCATTTTCGATAATTATTATATCAAGTTGAGTCCGTAAAATATACTGTTTTCCTTCTTTTAAACTATTGATTAGCGATTTGGGCTAAAAAAAGGCTATATGTATAGTTTAACCCTAAATTCGAGTGAAATACTTTCCAATATTTAACAATCAATACCAGAATGTGTAAAGCTTAACAAAGAAAATGTGTAAGTTTATTAAACAAATGTTTCGTAAAGTAAATCAGTTACTTTTACATTTTCAAATCTGTTAAAGTGCTCTAGAATTTACGGAAAAAAACTTGTGTGCATACATAAAGCACAAAGCATTTTAAAACTTTTATAAACTCTTTAGCGAGAGCTTTAAAAAGTTAAGATTGTGTTACAATTTTAAAAGGAAAATATATAAAATAGGTCACTTGTAACTTGGTGAACTTTTAACATTAAAGGTGAAAAAAATGTTGTACGAGTGTCAAGAGGAATAAAGTAGATTGTGAAAATTGTGTTAAACGTGAATTAATTACGTTTCAGTAAATCTCTGCATAATTATTCGTCACTCTTATAAGAGTGACGAAATTATAAATTATAGTAGAAATTGAATAAATTGAATAGAATAAATTATATGCAGAAATTATAGTAGGGCCCGAGTCGAGTTCTAAATGGTTTGCCCCACTTTTATTACAGCTCTAACTAGAAAAATGCTTTCGTCTATAAAGGAACTTATAAAGGAACTATAAAGGAACTATAAACGAACTATGAAGGACCTCTGAACTTGAAACCTCTCTCAAGACGTTTTTCTTTTTACCTCATTAATTTTTTTCTTATAATTATTTGTATAGTTGAACTACACATGAATGAGCAATGAAGTAAAGGAGGACATGAAGCAATGAGCAACGGCTCGATTTTTAATGGCGACAGCAAGTCTGACGCCCCTCGCTAGTATCATAAAGATCGGGGGTTGAATGTGTTTTTCCGGCCTAGGGGAGAAATTGACAGGAAACTATAGGATATTCGACAACTTGTTCTTCCACGAATTGCGAATCACAGACTAAATTGGGAAAGGACGATAAAAAGGATAAAGGGGAAAACTAAAGGTCAAGTTTTATGTTGTATTATTCAAGGGGAAGAAAAATAGAAGACAAATACCTGACTATATAAATGTCTCTTATATCTATATGAATTTATAATAAAGACATTTTCTAGATTAGAAACACATAAAGCAATTTTCTCATCAAGATAATGGATTTAAAAAGTATACCTCTTACGTTTCTATGAAGGTGGGAAAATATGAAAGATTGGATTAATTTAAAAAGAAGAAGAATCGAAGAAATTAGTACAAGTTGATAAATTAGAAAAAAGAAAGGAAAAGATGTGGAATAAGACATTTTTCAGCTTGAAAATTTATTGATTATTTGATCTTTTGATTTCACCTTTTCTCGGTTCATATATCTTCATGCGACTATTTAATAGGGACATGAATCTTCGTTTACAAAATACAGGCTTTTTTATAAAGATATACGAAACCTGCTACAGTGTAGAAAGATAAATAGGACCCAAAGATAAAAACACAAGCAGATAATTCTTCCTTCTTCCAAAACTTTACAAATCTTTTTAACGTCTCAGCAAGCAAACACCGATAATTTTATTTGAGGTTTACAAAACGTTTATACTCGAGAGAGTATGATTACGAATTTTACGCCCTGCCTCAAGGTACATCAAATATACGATAAACGATTTTATGTACCTGCTCTCCACATGCGTGTTTACTGACAATCTGGCAGAATATATTATATCTTCATACTTTTTATTTTTCTTTTTAAATAATAAAATTATTTCAAAAATTCATTAAAGATTTCATTACTCTTTCAAGAGTTTCATGAGCTGAAAAAAATAGAAACTTCTAGTTTGTCTCCTTAAAGTGGAACTGAAGAGAGACTTTAGAGGATGTCTATGGAATTATTGAATTTCTGTCTGGTTAGAAGTTATTATGGAATGGGAAATTAAATTCTTTTTCCGGCACAGTGATTGATTTTATTCACAGTAATTTCATTTAGTCTCGACAGAATTCATAGCCTTTTTACTTTCACCTTTGTGTAAGTGAATTTTTATTTCACATTTTTAATAGTTTTTCGAATATCGTGTAGAAATTTCCAAAACTGGCCTAGGCAAGGGATATGAAACACACAGCCCGACCGGGCTGATAATTTGAAACTGTGGTCTGAATAATAGTTTGTAGAAGAGGCACAACCGTCTCATTTACAAGTCATTGTATGCAATGTACTTCTATTCTGATTCCCGTCGAAAACGCAGATCACATGACCGTACTCGTGAATTAATGTATCTGCACAAGTGGAATCGGCGATGGGTCCGAAGAGGATCACAAATTGCATGGCACGTAATTAAAATCTTAATTAAGAGCCATGACTGAATGTCTGGCGGGGCGTAGAGAGATACGATGCTTCTTCACTTAACAATCCGGACTTCATGCTTATTAGGCTACGAACTTATTTCTTATTTACATCTCGGCCGTTATGCATTAGCAGATCATCGACATCGACCATATATTACTTAATATCATAAACACACATCCACAAAACTTCACAGAAAATTGTAAAGTATTATCTTAATCGCATCGCCTACAAAAATATAAAAAATAATTGCATAGTTTAATATTCTCAACTCTTTATTGCATCCGGGATGTTAATTCCGGTCTGAAAAGAGAGTAAAAAATAACCAACCGGTCTGGCAACAACTTTCCGTTTCTACTTGCACGCTCGAGTTAATTCTTATAGTAGAAAAGGCAATTTACTGTAAGACAACGATATTCTGAACAACTTAGAAAGGATTACAGAATCTTAGTACTCTGTCTAAGTTTGAAAGATTAAAAAGTTATCCTCTATGTCTGAAGAGAACATTCCGTTTCTACTTAAAGCGTTTTCTTTATTCAGGCATGTATTCAGAAGTTACTTCTCAGTAGAAGAGCCAATTTATAGTAAAACAATAAAGACTGAGGTGCACTTAGAAAGAATATATAAACTTTGATACTTTTTTATGATAATTCACTTTGTAAATGGCTCTCTATGTCTGACTAGAACATTCCATTTCTTCTTCAAGCACTTCTTTCTTTGCTTGAGAAAAAATAATTAACGGTAAGACCATTGCCAATTCTTAACTTTGTTGATTTGCTCCTGAAAATATGATTTCATATATTATTTTGAAAATTGTACGAATTATCTTTGAATCTATTAAAATTGATCTTCAATATTAAACCGATAGAAGATTAATTTAGAAGAAATATTGTTATTATGTACCGAGCATGAGAATAATAGTCACATTCGTCACGAGTAACTAAATAAAAATTATGAAGGGAGAGAAAATAGAGTGGTTGGAGCAAAAGGGAGAAAGTTGGGCGTTTGCGAGGCGCCGCGACGACGGCGTCTCATCGATCTGACTAGCCGAATACCGCAGCCACTTACGATATACACTACTCTATAAACGTGAAAAATCCACATATCCGCAGAGTCACACTGACAACCGCAACGAGAGAATCTGACGGGAAGAAATTAAAACTTTTTATATTCATTATCATCATACAAGGATACTCAAACATATTCAAACATTTTTGTAATGAAAATTGATATTGCAACTTTTTTGCAAATTTAAAAGCTCCATTTTCAAAGAACACCACAATATAGCAAATATCAAAGCATAGATATTAATATAAACGAATGTTATTTATAAATGATATAATTTTGATTAAATTATTTCAATCTATGCTTTTTGATAATTATAGAGAAAATGACTGTATTTTTCTTGGCTAAATAACGATAAGAAAATGTAACAAAGTATAGGAAAAAATTACAATTTTATATTATGTATAATAATACAATAAGCCGATTTTCCAGGCGCGGTATCAGTAAAATGAAAACCCCTGGCTATACGCTATTCGAACGAGAACCAACTCTTTTGCACGCTCTCCTGATAGAGTGCTTTACTTGATGGAAACTTTGGCACTCTCTTCTAATCCCCGCCAAAAAAAATGATTACCCGCGAAAATCCTCCTGGACCTCCTGCCATCCCTGATGAGAGTTTAATTATATGCCACGAGCTTATTGTCGCAAAAAAGTTTCGCGACCTACGGCGACTTGAGGTCACTTCAGGTATATATAAGGATTCATCAGTCGTCTGACTTTGCCATATGCGTATATCAATACCACGTCTTACTTCTGCTACCCTGCTAGCATCCGGATACTTTTTATTAAATAGCCGCCGAATTCATCGGCACAAGAGCGGGCCGATATATTTAATTGCACTCAACCGGTCCTCTCCTACTCTCTCCAATGCCATAAATGAAATCTAAGTTGACCACCTCTGAACTCAGATACCTGCTTATTTTTCTAATCGCCTCATCCAAGGCGAACTGAAATTGCTCAACAGGTTATTACGCCTGCAAGTTACTACACAAAACTGGATAAGCTTGCGACGTTTGTCATCTGCAACACGCAGAGATTCTCATTCTTCGAACCCTCTTCTCGAAATATCACTAGGTTTTCATATTTCGTTCACTGTTCCATTTTGCATTTTTAGTTTTTGCAATTTTAATTCCAAACATTTTTTATTTAAGATTGTTGTAAAATGTAAAAATTCACAATTTACATGTTCGTATTATTATGTTTAGAAAAAAGCTACTTGTACACAATACACTTTAATGAAAAAAATGATTTACACCTATTATAAGTCAAATCTCTCCTATTCGTTTTCCAATTTACCCTTCGCCCTTGCCTTAAATGAATTTTTAGGAGATTTTGACGAACTTTAAGGGGTTTTGATGAGCTTTAAGTAGCTTTAAAAGATTTTCAAGTTCCTCATGGAATTTTAAAGTTTCTCAAGAGATTTTAAGGAATTTTATCAATTTTGACAAGTTTTAAAAGGTATTTTGACAAAATTTTACGTAATTTTAAACTTCTTCAACGAATTTTAAAAAATATTGACGAATTTTAGCCCTATTTCACCTATAAATTTTTAAATTTCAGAAATTTTTTTGCAACCCGCAAAATTAAATATTTATAATACGTGTCATGAGATGAAAGAATCTAATCCAGTATCTTCTCTTCTGCGACTCTTATAGGTGGATGTAGAAGTTGGTGGTATTCGTTTATATAACAGCAGTCGAACAAGTCTATATATGTGTATAGTGCCTCGACTATATCAGTATTTTGCACAGAACACAGACGCATGTATGCATGCATGTAGGAGTCGTGCAAATTTGCGAATCACTTCTTCGCCTAGTATACTATCTTGATTCCATGTTCGCCAATTCGAAGGCCTGGCGATATTCTCTAACCCTTCCTTCCATTCGCGACCTCCAACTGCAGTTTACTTGCAAGAATCACTCCCAAAATAAAGAACAAGAGATCCAATTCGCGAAACTGTATATATATATAGATATCAGTACTCTTTTTATATGAAAGCCTTAGAAAATTTAAAAAAAAATGTTTACTTTTTATTCCATATAATAATATTATATAATATATTAATGCATTTTTATCAAGAAAAGCATAATAATGTTACTATTTATTATTAAATTCTTAATTTTCACAATTAAACATGAAATATACTATAAAATATAATATAGATATTGCCCTATGTTAAGCAAAATCGCCTTTTTTGTTACTCACATATTCGAAAAATTTTGAATAAGGGCAATTTCTTTTTATAAGGTCTTGATTGTTGATTAAAAAACATTTAATTCGAATTTCAGTCTAGAAATTGTTATATACTTTTTATTACAATAATTGAGAAATAGAGACAAATACGGTTTGCATTTTACATACTTTCATTGTAAACAAAAAAAAAAAAAAAACAGAATTTTTTAATGATATTATATTCAATGCATGCAATGCAAACTGCCTATTTATTATTTAATAAGGCTTTTTCAGTTTCCTTTCGATTGTAACTCTTAATTATATATGTACATTATATAATTGACGTACAGTGTGAAACTGTGAGTAGTGTATTTTCCAGAATATGGAAAATCAAGATGCATGTAAGCCAATCGCAGTGACTTTGCAATGTCGCACGACGCGCATAGTAAGTTTGCACATCAGGAAAACACGATCAGCGAACAAGTGGTTGCCTTCCAAGTTTCGCGATACACATTTATATATCCACAATATATTTCGCACGAATCCATTCCTTGTTTCCAACTGGATGGACATTTTGGAAAAAAATTAAAATAGATAGTATCAATAATTGTAGAAAATAGTTTGTGGTACCCTTTCCCAATTTAAAATGTTTAAACATGGATCTAAAAAGATATATTGTTTATATAGTTATACTATAAACTCGACTTTTGAAAAATAAAAATTTTATACACCTCTTTTGCAGAAGACTGTATAGCAACATCCAATTAGCAAAGTTTCTACATGAATAACTTTCGAAAAGATTCAATTATCCAAATATCAAAGGATGGTATATTTTTGTAGTTTTTACAATTAGAATGTTTGTGAAGCGAAAAATTATTATTTATAAACGAGAATGAATAATACCTTTTATCAATGTATACGTATGTACTCGTTAAAGAATGTAAAAAATATTCAGAAACTCGTTAATATATAAAATTATAGCTTATTTTATATTGATTTCAAATCAATGTGGTTATATTATTTATTGACATTTTGCGTAGTGAGTAAATTACATTTTCTTTTTATGGATTTGCTATATTTTCCTTTGAGTTCAGTAATCAAATATTTTACTAATAAAAGATTTATAAATTACGAAAAAAATAATTACGATAATTTAAAAATGTACTGAAAAGAATTGAATGCTTCCTTCAATCAAAATATGCTATATTTTATATTTTTTTTATATAACGGCAGAATATTGTTTTAAGGTTAGTGAATGTAAAGAAATGTGTGCAGATTTTTTTTCTTAGCGGGGAATTAAATTCCCTTTGGTTATCCTACAACTTCTGGTGAGGCCTGATCTCCTGGTGACCTCGACCAGGTAACTTCAGTCAAGTGTGACCATCATCAGAACCCGTTTCGAAATCTCCAAGGTCTTCAACAAAGAAAACCTCTACGACCTGTTCAGTAGCAGATGACGTTTCACTCTTATCCATTGATATGAGTCTTTTATATCAACTACTAAACATAAAGAAAATATCAAAACTCCCAGGAATATGTGTAACTCTTTAATTTTATTATTTATTTACTTAATTATCAAATAAATATTTAATTTAAAGAATTTATACTTGCATCCACAATAATAATGTGAAGTTGGAAAGCATTTATAATTTACAATTAATAAGAAATCAATAAAGTTTCATTACTAGCTTAAAACATGCAATTTCTATTGTTAAAAAAATATTATTTTTTATCTTATTATATATTTTCAATCGTTTTTTTTTTTTTTAATTAAAATAAGAAATGTGTTATTGTTTTTACAAGGGCTTTCTCTGACAATGAAGCAGAGAATCAATTTATGATTTAATAAAAAGGCAAAGAAAATTTTGGGAAAAAATCAAAAACTAAATTCAAAACGGATAACAAAAACATATATAAAACCTTTTTTTGCAATGCGCTAGTCTATAACAATGCCATTTTTATTTTTTTAATTCCCTTTTTATTGTCTTCATCTGAAAAATCTCTAAAAGGCTCTAATAATATTCTTTTGAGAGTAATAAAAGATTACTTTTGAAGTCAATTCTAATATGTTTTTATTAAAATATACCATTCTACTTAATATATTTAAATAATTGTCTCTCTTTAGCACACTGCAGGTGAATCAACCTTATATAAGCTTGAGGTCGACTCGAAAAAGCGCGTATCTTCTGTAAAGAATCTTATTTAAAATAGGAATATATTTGAAACAAGATCTCATGTCTTTCATATTAAATGTATATCAAATCCACTACATTTGTAATAACTTGTTTCCCTAAAATCGTGGAAATTTCAAGTTTTTCCCTGAAAAATTTTATATATCGAAACAGGAGAACAGCAACGTGTCGAAGCAGCGTTATATCGACGCGACTATTTTGCGAGATATTCCAGAATTTTCGAAGAAGTTGGAAGACCTGCTGTGACTCGTCGACAAAAGCCTCATTTCATTTACACAACAAGTCCACAATCTGTAAAAATATTTTCTTTCCCAATATTTTCAGAATCATACATAAAGCCGATATTCATAAAGCAGAATAAAGAAGAGTTGATTGAAGAAAAAATATTTAATGATTTATTTTAAGATATAAATGAATGAAAAAAGTAAGTAATAGGAAAGAAAAATAGTGATTGTTTAAATAGATAATTGTGTAATTTCGAAAAAAAAGAAAAAAACTAGAATTTTTGTAAACATTTAAATTCACAATATGGGTAGACTAAAATTTTATGCAATGTAATGTTATCATTGGTTTATAAGTGAGGAATGTGAAAACAAGTGATAAAAGTCAATGTTTTTTTCGACTATCACAGTAGTAAAAACCAGTAACAGTTATCCAGTGGTAATGAAACGGACGAGTAAAAAGCCGATTGACAATCAAGTGACAATACATTTTGTGAATTATCAGGCGAACACAATGCGATTAGAGCTAGTGTATAGCCATTGACCCAGTAGAAGCTTCGCGGCAACTGGCCCGTACAACTTTCGAGTTACAAAGTATCAGGGAAGCATATGAGTTTACAAGTCATTTTTATCAACAATCACTTTCAAGTAGATGTTCTATATAGTTTAGCTAGATTTTTCAATCCCTCGAAGTCTTTTTAATTTTTTTGAAACTCTTGAAAAAAATTTAATCTCCTAGTATTTCTAGTAATTCCTTACAATCATTTTATATTTATTGACGTAATTTAATAGACATATGGCAATCCCTTAAAATCCGTTTAAATGCTTTAAAATTACTTAAAATATCTTGCAATATTCTTCAAATTCCATGAAATTCCTTTAAAATCCTTTTAAAAATGAAAATCCCCAAGGATCTAGCAATTTCTGAGAAACGTTCTAAATGTCTTTAAATCTTCGTTTTAAAAATCTATTGAAGTACTAAAAACAAATAAATTCGTTTGTAATTCCTTGATTTCCTTAAGTTTTCTTGACAACCCTTAAAATTCCTTAAAATAAAATAAAACCCCTTAAAACCACCTGCTGAAATTCTTTAAATCTACTATAAACCTCTTAAAAGCCCTTGATATTTCTTAAAATCACTTAAAATATCTTGAAATACTTTAAAATAATTCTAAATGTATTGGTCATTAAAAATATTTTTAGGGGTTGTTTTTACTTCTTAGAAATGATTTTTGGCCGATAAAAAAATGTCTCGCTTAATTTTTGATGCCTTGCAACACACAAAATTATAAGTTTCATCAAAATCGGAGAGGAACACCTTAATATGTTTTCTTGTAAGTCTAACTTTGAAACTTCCAATCTTTAAGACTTTCTTGCATAAAATCTTGAAAACCTTCTGTAATTGTTCCCTAGCATTTCTACACCTTTTTAGGTAATAAGAAAGCAAGAATGTGCCACTCTAGTCCAACCTTTTGATGATAATGAGAAGTTTTGAACAGGTGGTGGGTGGAGTCTCTCGTACCATTGTACCGCCTTTAACAAATACTTGGAACCAGGGTAGTAGGATAAGCTTGACTAGCAAAAATTCTCTTATCGATCGACAACTGCCACATGCCTGAGTTACTTTTCTGGAGCATGTTCGCCTGCGATCGCAAGACTCGAGTGTGACCCGGCCTGGGGACATGGGCACATCCTTACGGAAGGTCAACGACCTCTGTAGACGTACTGAGAATGAATATTACACTTGGCACTGAAATCCGAAGCGCCGAAGCCCAGAGCGATGGTCGCACTTGAACGTACCGTACAACCACACATCTCAAATATATGTACATCATCCGATTATACAAAATTAGTCTATCGCCTCCGCATAATTATTGATAGTGATACATTCGAATAATTCATAGTTGAAAAATTCTTGCGCAAAAAATTTTTGTTATCGTAACCCAATAAATTTCATTAAATATCTTTAAATCCTATGAATCCTTCCCATGAAATCTCATTAAAATCCCTTCGAATTTCGGGATACTTTACCAAAATATGAGCAATTTAATTTCCACAACTTTACTTTCGCAATAAGAACTATTTCTCACTAAAATTAAGCCATTGACCTCCGTCTGTATTAAATGGAGGTAAATAGCCTAATTTTAATGAAAAATATTTATTATTGCCAACGTAAATTTGCGGAAACTAAATTGCTCTTATGGTAAAGTATAATATGCCCATAAAATCTCTTAAAACTTCTTAAAATGACATGAAATCTCGTAAAAATAATTAAGAATCCTCCCTCTTAATCCAAATCAGCAATAAATACACTGAAATCTGAAATTTAAACGTAAAATCAATTGATATTCCTTAAAATTTCTTGAAATACTATGAAATCTCGCCACATCCCTGAAAATTCCTTACAATTTCATATTAGTCCAACAACTTTCGTAAAATGGCACGAAATGTAGTAAAATTCCTTTACATTCCTTGACAATACTTAAAATCCCATTAAATCTCGTTAAAACCCTTAAAATTTCCGGATATTTTTCCAAATTTGATATAGTTAAATGTTTTTGCCATGAAATTGAAAAAATTTGTATTTGAAGAGTCTAAATTAAAAACCTCGAGTTTGAGTTTTATATTGTTTAACATTTAAGACTTTCATTTTGATAAAAAAAAAAAAATATTCCATGAAATGAGATAAAATTATATTATTTTAAATCTTTAGTTTTAGTCAAACCGGGAAAAAGTTTGAATTTTAAACCCGTTCGAGATATTTTTCTTCAAAGCATATGATTGGTCCACTCTTGTGACCCTAATTCACAGCGGGAAAATTGAAATATATAACGGAAATAGTAAGACATTGTTTTTATCTAAATAAATAAATAATAAATTATTTTTTAATTATTAAATTAAACACCTCTTTCATCTCTTTCTATTTAAATTGCGTGTATGTATATATTTATACGCTTGTATGCATATTCAAAATTTCGCGCGTTAATAATTAGCGCCATCTAACTAGTTTTTCTTCAACAAATTTAAGCACGTGATTGCGTAATGTGCGATCGCAAACGTCAAAACGTCATCGACGATTCGACGCGAGTGGTCAGTTTTCTGCGCCTCAGTTTGACGTTTAAGTGTTCGGAAACCGGTAAAATGATAGCATAATTACAATTAAAGAATATACGGATTTTTTAACCACAGGAAAATTCTAAATTTTGTTGTCCGAACAGTTTTTCAAAATGACGGAATCCGAGAATGACAACTTCTGCAAAAAGATGAGAAAGGCCACCAGAGAAATTCATGCTGTCAGTGATGCTCTTGTCAACGCCAAATTAGTTTTTGGTACGATTTTTTATACTCTCTATACTTTAATCCTATTAGAAAATCGAATTATAAATGTCTACTCAGCAAACCTTACCTAGGCAAAATGTCTTGCTGGTGTTTGCTCTACGATAACGTTCTAAACGGTTTTAAATAATAACATTTGAAAATCGTTTCTTAAACTCTGTAAATTCATAAACAAGCAGTTGTGACTTCTAAAAATTGCATATTTAGGTTTCTGTTAAAAAACTGGGTTAATTTAATTCATAAATCTTGAGTTTTTCTTGTTGCTAAATAATTATTGACCACTAGGTGGCAGAGTACAAACGCGCGAAATTATGAAAAAATCAAACATAATTACAAAGCAATTTGTCAAATATTTAATGTTTCCTATTTATTTCTACTCAGAAAACTTCACATTTCGAATAGTTTTGTATGGTTTTTGTCTTAAGTATTCACTGACTTCAAACATTTATGAACGTAATTTAAAAAAATCAATAGTATACAAAACGTAGAATCAGCTTTTTTCAAGGTAGGAAAATTGAATTTTCAATATTATTGCTTTATAGTATGACATGCTAACTAGTATTATTCAATTATGATAATTTTTACTTTCTTTTTTACATAACTGATTGATTACTCATATTATGCAATCTCAAAGATTTTTATAAATTGAATTATTTCCTTCAATTTGATTGTTCTTGAAAACTGATCCCTTTCTGATTGTGTTGCTATTTTAAAAATTAACTAAAACATTTCTCTGTGTAGCGTTTCACGATGATTCAGTTTGGGCAGATGGTCTTCTAGTCTTTTATGAAATATTTCGATACCTCGAAGGGGCAATGGATAGATTAAAAAATACGAAAGTTGGTCTTCTCAATATCCCAGGTCTTCAAAGAACAGAGGCTTTCGAACAAGATTTAGAATTTTATTTAGGAAAAGGATGGATGAAAAATTACACCCCAAGGTATAGTTAAAAAGCAATTAGCTTAGAAAATTAGAAATGCATACTAAATTTCTGGCAAATTTCCGGATCGTTAAATACCCAGATGGGTAATATCATTTCTCAACTAAAGCGTCAATTATTTTCTTTTTAGAACCAGTGTTGTTAAATACTTGATGCGCCTCAGAGAAGTAGAAGACACAGATCCGTCTCTTTTAATGGCATACATTTATCACTTGTACATGGGTTTACTCAGCGGAGGAATAATTCTTCGCCAGAAAAGACAACTCGTGCAAAAAATTTCGCCCTTCAAGGATGAGAACTTGGATGGTAATAATATCACAGATTTTGGAGAGTACAACATATTTCAGTTGAAAAAAGAAATGCGCAGCACGATGAATAGAATCGCCGATACGTTAGATGAAGATACGAAAAATAAGTTAATCGAAGAAAGTAAAATAGTCTATACCCTTAATAACGAAATAATTAGAAGTGTAAGAGGTGCGGGCACTGTTATTGTAAAGAAAATATTCTACTTTTTGGTTACTATCACTATGGTCGTTCTTGTCTTCCTCTACTTCTTCAAATAATAGGTTTTTAAAATCCTTCCGTTAAGTTATTCGAAACTGTACTGTACATATATTTTTTTAATCGCACAACTTCCTGCGCGTAAACTATTACAATCTTTCATCATAAGGAAGTACATAGAAACAATCGGTGTATTTGTGCTCTATTTGGTAATCATTATAATTTTCTTCTGCTTTTGGCAAAAAGAAGTAATAATTATTTTATTCTACAATTTCTAACTATAACAAATACACCGATTGGTTCTGTTACTAGTTAGAATTTCAATAATAGCTCAATTGTAAAATGTATGAAAAATAATTTATTATGTAAATGAATGAGTGATATCTTATTACAGTCATGTAAAATACAAGTGTACGAATATATATATATATAACATTAATGTTACGTACACCGTATGCTCGGAAGTTAGCGAAGAATACAAAATCAAATTAGTCGTAGGCTTTCGTCGAATCTATAATCACGAGTGAAACTTGTAATTAGTTTTACTTTTTGCTCTTCGATAAAACAGTACCGTTGAGACAAAAGTCTGAGATCGTGTGAAATCCTTATACTTAAAAATAAACCTTTCTCAATGAATAACAAAGATTAACACAATCTAAAAGCATATTAAAAACGAAAAAAAAAAAGGAAACTACTTTTATTCACGTTTTCCTTATACTCTTGTCGAAAAACCATAAGCTCTTCTTATTGATTTAAAATCACATTTAAATTTTTGGATATTATCTAAAGGCATGCTGCAATTGTCATAAGAGTAAACCTATTTTCAACTTTACGTTAGCAATAATAATAATAAGCGAACATAAAGTTGGCAAAACGGAATCTGTTCCTATTGTAATTAACATATGTCCTTAAAGATTTCGACAGAACAGACCCATAAAACATTGCCTATAAAAAATACACTACGAATTTATAGATCACAAGTATCTTATCCTAAAACTTGACGATTCGAGATTTATAGGCATTCAAGTATAATCTTCTTATCAAATTTAAAATGTGCCCATGTTCTAATTCGAAACTCGCTTTTTGAGAAGTGCAGCACGTCATTTGGCGATGAAGTTCCTTGTCTACCAGCAGAAAAGGCCGATTTGATTGCTTTCACATCGGGATTCGATTTTCGCGCAGAGTCTCCCAATAATTGGGACTTCAAATTTCCCTTGTCACCTACAAATAATTTATGAAGTTTAAAAAAGATTCTTAGATTTTAAATTAAAGTTACATTCATAGAAGAATATTGTGTAACTCGTTCACATAAATGCATTTAATTTAGATAATAATCAGGTGGAAATCTTTGATCTGAATTTGAACATGAGAAAAAATTTGTTCAAAATTAATAAATTGCATTATATTGAAACTGAACGGTGAGTGTGAAATATGTAAGTCTAAATACTAAGAAATATTGTGCCATTCGTCCAGATTCGTAATTTATATTCAATTTAAAGAATTATACTTATAAGATGTTGATTTAAAGAAACGGTCATTTTTTTTTAAAATACATGCAAATCCTAAAAGATAACTGAAACATGATGTTCATACCTTTCAATTCTTTTCCTCCTGAGTGTTTCTTGGCAGAATGAATCGCCGGATCGTTAAAAACAGTAGGCTGTAAGTGTGTTGGACTTTCTTTTAGTTGCCTAGCAAGCAAAGCCGATGATTGATCATTGTTTGAATCGCCAAATAAATTACGTTTAAACGCATTTTTCGAGGTGATATTTTTATTTTCGTGAACACTCCTGCGACTTCGGGCTGGAGAAGTGTTCGTTTGACGTGTACTTCTGAAGTCCGATAGTTCGTTCTGTAGCGAGTTAAACATAATGTTAATACAGAGTGTAAAAATTGTGTATATAAAAAAGTCATGAAAATAAAGAAAATTTACAATCTGTTGTTGCCTTTTAATCTTGGATGAAGTTTCGACATCGCCCACAGATTTATGTCGGTGTCTGCGCACTGGTAAATTCTTTTCCCGTTGTTGTTTTTCTTGAACCCAACGTTTCATACGCCTAAAGATAAGAAATATTTTAATTATACATCCATTAATTATTAACAATATCTAAATTGCTTTATTGTAGGTTTTATTTTGTACTCACTTTACAAATGGAACAACCATAAAAAATGCATTTGGTCCAACTCCCATCTTTACTTTCGGTGTCATATCTTTTTTATTATTAGGCAAGTCAGCCAATGCAAACCACTCAATATTTTTAATTTCTTTTCGCGTCAGTGGCTGGAACTTTGTATCTTTTTGAACGCCAGATATAATGTAAAGTCTCACAAGCTGATCGTTAATAATTGATTCGATATATTCATTTTTATCTATCAGATTAGATATATCAAACCCCGTTTCTTCTAACACCTCTCTCACTGCACAATGAGAAGGATCTTCATCCTCATTTACTTTTCCCTTCGGGAAACCCCAGCTGTTTTTGGCCCAGTAACTCTGAACGAGAAGAACTTTGGTAAGATCTTCATTTAAAACGATCGCCCCGAAAGTTGGAACGTTTTGCTTGTACTCCCTCCATTGGTCTATAATCGAATCTTTTTTAGCCAAGTGAAGTTTTAAAAATGGAATGTGCTGAAACATATGCGTAGCAAATTCTTTCATCCCACATGATTTTAGTTTTGAATTTTCTTCCGCACAATAAAAATCCAAGTAAAACCAGTGCGCCAATTCAATTTGAAAGCAAATGCGAACTAGGTCCTTCCTTTCCTCTTCAGGAACGTTGATGATGAAGCGACTAAAATTTAAACATATTATACAATGTTAGTTGATCATGGAAAAGCCGCATATTTGATATAATAACGTCAACCACAAAAAAATATTTTCTAACCAGTTGGTAATATGAATACAAAATTATACTTCTTCATGATTATATAGAAGAAACACAATAGCTAACCTCAAAATCCATTAATCAAGGAAGAATACGTTCAGAGTTACATTTTACGTGTTATTATTTGTCCTTGTTACAAGATAAACCATGATTATTTTTCCCTCATTGTGTTATTAAGGAAAATTACATACTGAATTATTATTTATACATTAATTTAAAATACATACCTGCTCAAGTCATCCAGAATTTCTACGGGAATCGAATGTTCCGACATTATAATAGAAGATGCGTTTTCACTTTTTTACGGACGAGATAATAAAATATCTCAATAAATCTTTGAAGAAGTTCCGAAAAGCACACAGTTATTTAGAAATTTTATATTGTCAACGACAATTCGTCACTTTCGTCACTTGGTTCACAAAAGAACAACATTCACAGTTCACACTGGTTTCAAGTTTCGCGCATACTCTGTAAAGGCCTGAGCACAATCGTGTACTCATCCCGTGTCCTAATACTCTACCCTTTTCTATCACATTTCCCTATCTCTTTTGCGGTCACGTGACAAGAGAGATGGAACAATGTGATAGAAAAGGATAGAGTATTAGGACACGGGATAAGTACACGATTGTGCTCAAGCCTTAAGTCTGTACTGCCGAAAGGAACGGACGGAACAGACGGAACGGACGTGTTTCCAATGTTGCCATTGGTCGATTTTGAATCGCGCGCCAAATTACAGCCAATGGCAGAATTTCTCCAGTGAGAAGCCAACATGCGCTGCGCGCGCAGGGAGCCAACTTTGAGAGCACTGTTTTCAATTCGGAGGTCAGGAAAACTTGGGAAAACCATAGAAAAATCAAAGATTTCCTTCCGGGCTCGTCCTGGAAATTCCCACAACTATTGTTATACCTAAACAATTATAACTAGAAATAGTTTTAAGAAGCAGGCGTCCACACCCTTCATAAATATCCTATAATTATTTCTGAATGTAAAAAGATTTCACTAAAAGAAGATATGAACTTTGAAGTTATAACTTTAACAACAATATCAAATAAATCAAAGGGAATCAAATGTTACGACGTTAGTGTATGTTACCATGGCATGTTGGATTTATATAGGGTAAAAAACCATCTAGGTACTCTTTATCCTAATTATATGCTCGAAATTAGAGGATAAAAGAGAAAAATCTTCTCGTGTTTAAAGTGTAGAATACACAGAAAATGTGACCACACATGACATCCAGTTTTTTAACAAAGAAAAAAGAAGAGGGATTTAATTTTTTCTGTGTTTAATATGTAATTTTCTCATGTTTAAAACCTAAAATTCTGTTTTTTAGACTAAAAACTGTTGGTTTCAATTTTGGATCAATATCAGGAACAAAAATAAGCTTAGCTTTCTTCTGTGAAGGAATCATTTATATTAAAATCAAAAATGGTTATTTCACATTATCGTCTGCTGATAGTAAAAAATATATAATTTTACCATCATCACTGAAAATCAACATTTTAAATTTGAAATTAACAAATTAGTAAATTTTCATTTTTTTTTAACTAAAATGCGGGGGTTAAATTTTAACATTTACAACAATTATAAAACTGGTTATGGAGTTGTATCCCTTTTAGTTTTTAATTTTAGGAATTTTCGCTAAAACACTCGGGGTATATTTAAAGCAAACGACCAATCATTTAGGGGTTGTAACCATTATACCTATCTATTTGTCCCAGCACAAAATAATGAAAAAAATCAAAGAGCAATCTGATGCTTCAAAAAGGGCGCCTTTTTCGGACCATCCTAACATTGCTGAAATTAATTATGGAAAAGCTATTTTCATTTTTAGATACACAATAGGAACCATAATGGTTAGAAATTGTAATTAAAAGATAGGAATTTAACAGAACAATGACCCGGAAGTTACTAAATGACGTACACAAGATATTTGTTATGGTTTGCAAAACGCGGAGAGAATTTATGTTATATTTCTAGTTCGAATAGTTCAAGTTTCAAAGGTCAGCGGGTGGTTGAGTGCTACAAGCTTTTAATCGCAAACCTATTCCCAGATTCCATTATCCCCTAACGTACCAGCTTTCTTGGACCAGCGATTTCATGCTCTGATTGATTTCCAACGTCGCAAACACTGACTCCCGTCATAACTGACATTTACTTTCTTATTTTTATTTGTATGTAAAAAAATTGTTATCAAAAATATAAAAATCACGTCGAAAGATAAATAAAACTCTTTTAATTATTTCTTAATATACCCATGCCATTTAATTTATTAAATATCATTTTCTTGACATAGTACCGATCAGTGGCGTATATAAGGGGGGGGGGTATCAGGGGATCAATCCCGCCCATGAGTCTTTTAATATTACGTTAGAATTAAGAAAATTACTCTGTTCCATTTTTATTCATGTTTATACTTGAATTTTTCACCAAGTCATATCCCCCCCCCCCCATCGAAAAAAGCTATTTACGCCACTGGTACCGATCTATCATCTATCCGGAATTTTCGCGGAAAAATGCGATAGGTATAACATAAAAAATAAACAAAAAGTGAGATAATAGTTTCTTTCCATATATATGTACGCGATAAAACAATGTTCCTATTATTGGATTTGTATTCGCCGCCTGTACTTTAGAATCGAAATTAGAGTTGCCAACTGATTTTAACGAATTTTAACGGAATATATCAAAAGGATTCAGATGATTTTCAAGATTTTCAAGTAATTAAAAAATTTTGTTGAGTATTTCAAGAGATTTTGATGATATAAAAAAATTTTAATGGGTTTAAAAAAAGAAACTCCGAAGAATTTAAGGATTTCAAGATATTTTAAGGTGTTTAAAGGAATTTCAAGTGATTTTAAGAGATTTAAATTATTATTAAAATTATATAGTCATTCCAAGACTTTCAATTTGTAAAAGCATGACAGTCCATAGTGTTATAAAATATGCAAAATACTATTTTTCTGAATTATCTATTTTTCTTTGAAATGTATTAATGTACAGTAAATAAAGTTTAGTTGCAGTGTTAATAAAAAAGTGGCATAAATGTGTGGTAAATAGTCTGATCGAAGGCAATATTTTTCTTGGTCCGTTCTGAGCGGGGTTATAAAAATTAATGTCTTTCTTCGATCACGACGGCGCCTAGCACTTTACGTTAGATGGAGGATACTTGAACCAAGTCGAATGTGTATAACAGCGGATTGCCTTTAACAATCAATTGAACATACTCAAGCGTATTACGTGAGCGACAAATTTAATTAAAAGGTGTGACCATCAAAATTGCAATAAAAAAGAACGAATTAGAGAAAAGGCAAAGGACAGAATATCGACTACGTCACTCTGTCATAATCACAAATTGCAAAAACAAAACATATTCCAACTGCGCTTTTCTCATTAAATGAAACTGAACTTTGATAGCGTGAATTATACTCCAATCAATACCTTTAACAAACACCCCAATCAATTTAATTGAAAAACAAAATAATATAATAATTCATAATTTGACTGAGAGCTTTTTTTCATTTCAACAGAATAATCATAAATTAGTAAACTTAATCATTAATATCAATCCAACATTCGTTCAATTGAAATTTTGCATGTTTAATATATACCATTTTATTATGGTTCATTAAACAAAACTTTCTTTATGGTTTTCGAAAACAGGATTCGTTCGGATCGACCTTCATTTGTCTTACGGATTTCATCTCTCAAAGAAGAAAATAAAAAATTCGTTGATGCGTATTTTTATCTCTTGATATACTTTTGTCCCTTTTAGCAATTTTTTCGTTTGATATTAAAGAGGCAGTATGAAAATCGCATTTCTCAGATTTAGAAAATTTTAAACTGATATTGATAACAGCAAAAACTGTAATATTAATACATACTGATAAATGAGATATTGCTACAAATTTTTTTATTATTATTACACATCAATGTGAAATATCTCGAGGCACCTAGTTTTTAGAAAAATCAATAGACTTCTCACTTGGGATTATAATGATGATTTCTCGTATTGCCCGTGTGGGTTGATATCAACCTCATGCTTGCTCGATGAACTCAATTTCTTGTGGTTTCTTCTAAGGGCATGCTCTGCGCTTGGTTGTGAAAAATTTTTTTTTGGCGTTCACCATGTCCAAACGGAATGATATATCGCTCTCAAACTTTAGAATATAGGAAATGAGATATTAAATTACGTTTGTATATTTAGTTGGAACCATAATTTTGAAAAAAAATCAGATCCTTACTTTACCAACTTGATTTTTTCCAAAATTTTGACTACAACTAAATATACAAACGCAATTTAATGTCTCATTTCCTATATTCCAAATTTTGAGAGCGATATATGATTCCGTTTGGACATGGTGAGCGCCAAAAAAATTGGTATCCCTTACTGATCAAAATAAGCGAAGTTTAAGTAAAACTATAGTTTTTATAAGAATTTAATTATTATTTTGAACCTTAACAATTTTAACCTCTAGGTTTTAACAGACTCAACTTCGCGGATAGAGCACGATAATTAAGAATCGGGAAGATGAGGATGCAAATTCGTTTGTCACGTCCGAACGAACGACACTGCGAGACAGAATGTTTATTAGCCGTTAATTATAGGTGAAACGTGCTCGTTCAACAGCGAGTAGAATTCTTTTAATTAAAATGGCTTTTCGAGTAGCATTTGTCTATGGTTTCTTTCCAATTCGATATTTGACACAGAAACGAACGGAAGCAGTATATGCGATCAAAAAGAAATTAAAAATTATTGCGCTGTGGATCAATTACACAATGCGATAAAATTTGGGACAACAACTTTTTGCCGAAAAACCAAAATCTCGAATGTGAAAAACTAACGACATAGATATATAAGGATCTAAGAGACAAATTTTAATATCTCACAACCAATTTGTTACATACATATTTCTCTAAAATTTTTTCAGTAAATCATATATACGTAATGATGCTGAAACGAAATGAAGGCTAAACAAAAAAGAAAAAGAATCTATTTTTCAGGGTTTATTTTTTGTAAGTTGAAAAAAAATTATTCTAAGCAAAAAAATAGTTTAGCCCACATTATTTCATCAACGACCAATTCTGTGATTTGAAGTTATACGTCACTGCCTATTTGATTTGCAATGGATTGGGTAAACTGAAAAGAAGTTAAAAAAAAATCTAAAATAGGATGCATACAAAAAGTGAAAATTTGTTTAATTCCACGATAAATTCAATTGAAATTTTGGCGAAAGTGGATGTGCGGAAAACAGGTCGATAAACCTTCCAAGATCTTGGTGGAGGAATTAAAAGGATCTTAGCAATAATCCGAGACATGTCAGTATTCCCATTGCAATTTTCTGCCCTGACTTTGTAATTGGCAAACTCCCGGGGACACTAACCATGTCAGGCACCAAATGCCACACAGAATTCACAAGTAAATTACAAGGATTCATGCAGGGGCGTAGCAATGGAATTTTTCGTGGGGGGCAAACTTGAATGACAAAAAGTCATCATATACATATATAGGTATATATATTGCCCCCGTCCAAATTTACGGGGGGGCAGATGCCCCTCCTGCCCCCCCGGTTGCTACGCCACTAGATTCATGACATTTGCGGGCTTTTTTATTTTTCAGGAATAAAGTACTGGTAAAATCTGACCATGGCCCAGGTCATTAGTTAATACTGTACTAATCCAGTACCGCTTTTAGTATTGAATAAGCACCGCTTCTAATACTGGCGCAGTACTTCACCAGTAATGGTGTGGTATTGCGCCATTTGTATGCCAACTTCCAGCCGAGTTACCTTTTGTTCTAATGCTATCACGGTAATCAAATTTCCACATACGGAATAATCTTTTACAAGTTAAATAGGGACAAGTAAACAAATTTGAAATCTCTTAATTAACTTTAATTAAATTTTATTCAATGTCAGGATTGTTTTTGAGACTAAATCAAATTATTAAAGATAAAGATATTTTAACATAAGATTTTTAAAAATGATTTTAAGCATTATTGACAAAGACGTGCGTATGATCTTCTAGTCAATATATAAAACAAAGAGATTGTTATACGTTATATGTATTTTGCTATTTTGTTTCATTGTCAGATGAAATTGATACGTTTAGATTTACACTGAGCACTTGAAAGGACAGAAGACAAATTAAAATCTCGCCTACGACAAGGAAAAGCGTTCAAATCCCTCTATAATCGTCGAAATGTGTGCTCTATCATCAGAGGCGACCACAAATTGTAAAGGTTCAAAAACCGTAACTTAAAGCCAAGAAATTAATACCTATTACGTTTTGTTTTATGTGATGAAACCCATAATCTAAAAAATTGCAGATCCTGTCAGTAATACTTCATCGAAGAAAAAAGAAAAACCCTCCTAGAAGGGGTAAAAAGTCTTTACGCAAGTAATAAATGTAAACAGTCCGAAGTTTTCGCGCTTGCGTGGCTCCCACCATAAGTAGAGGAAAGTATATAGAAGAACGCGATAGGAACACTTGTCGACACATTGCATTCCCGATAACGAAGAGGGTGGCTTGCAAGTGGTAACAAGTGTCAAAAAGATCGCTTGCATCGAGATTAAGAAATAGAAAAAAATTTTTAACAAGAGCAAACGGATAATAAATTTTTAGAAGACTGCGTACTGGTGCTTGAAAATAATGAAAACTTATTTCAATCGTGTTAATATATAATTATAATCAAACGAGAATATAAGGAAATAGTGCCAGAAGAAAGAAAGAGGAAAGTATTGAAAAAGTGAGAAGAAATTAAAATTCTCGAATTTCATTTCTATGAGAATATTTTCGAGTGACTTTAAGTGATTGCGACCAAGAGAACCATAACTTCTGGTGATACGCGTGGTTTGTGGAAGAAGCTTTCAAAACGAGGCATCACGGATTTACGAATAACGAAGGCGATTATGGGGACGACTTTCAATTTCCTACTTTTGATGACCATAATATCAATGGTCCCTAAAACTTTTGGCCACACAGTTTATAAAAGAAGCACTTCGGATCCAGAATTTAACTCTATCGACTACTCTGATTACCCGCTGGATGAATACCATCAGGTAATTAATTTACTTTAGTTATTATAATTTCATTACACTAATTTTTCATTATTAATAACTCATTTATAATAACAAGATAAGTTACTAAATCGGTTTTAAAGCATTATTCTTCGTCAACCGCGCGGTGATTTATGAAAGATCTATTTAATCTATGATTGAAGCTATAATTTAACCCATATATACTTGAAAGTTGAATTTAATTTTTAATTAAAAAGTTATTATTTTGACATTAGTTAAAAATTAAAACTTCATATACAATACATACGTAAAATTATATAAATAAAATTACATGTAAATATGTGAATATATTATGAAGAGATAAAGCTAATAACAAGTCCTTAAAATTATCGAATCTCGTTAAAACATAAATGAAATTCATAGAATGGAAGCATATTTCGAACAAGGATTAAATATCAAATTTAATTCATCGATATACCAACAAATTTTCCGATGGTTTACAATCAAGCTTTTGAAAGCGAGTATTAACTATTAAGCCACTTTTTGACACTGGCATTTGAATGAGACTTATTGCACGATCGAATCCAATTTTCGTTATTATTTAGTTATCGCTACTTATATACAATAGCGATCCTGTATTATTCTAATTACCTAATTATTAAGCCAATAAACAAAGATTTATTAGATTAGACACATTTACAAAATTATCTTAGATCATTCTTTAATTAAAATCAATTATAGGTCTAATCTCATATAACTGTATGATTCTCCACCGATAAAATATTAATTTATAAAGTTATTAAATTATACAGCTGAACGTTTTATATAATAAGAGTTTTTTATTTGCACGCAAAAATTACTATTAGCACTTCTTATGCAAAGAACGTTCAATTTCGATCTAGTCAAAAGAAATATTTCTTTTTCATCTTGTTCCCTTTTCTCATCTTGGCAAATAAAATAACCATTTCCAGGCATCAAAATTTAAATGGACATCCTTGATACAAAATTGTATTCATCTTCAACTTGCTGATAAATTCATGACATGGCTTATGCAAATGTTATTTTTTCTATGCGACTAAGAGATCGTCCATAAACTACAGTTACCAATTGAACCGCCGCCGCATCGTAGAAGGGAATATAAAATTTCTTAGCCGGAGCGCAATGACTTCTCACCTCTTTAGAAAATTTTTATGAACTTTCATTTTTGTAAATTTATTTCAAGTAATTTGTTTGCTTGCATAATATAAAAAAATATTTTTAAATTAGTAAGTTTTAAAATTATCAGAATCCGAATGCGCTAGGACCAAAAAATTTTATATCCCTTTCTACAATGCGACGGTTCAATTTAGGGCTTTTTTTTACCCCCGACACCGTAAATAACGTAACCTTTAGATGAAACCCGATTTTATGTTTATTTTACTTTTTTTTGTGTTTATAGCGAGTTAAATTGCCAATATGTCCATATTGTCCACGTGGTCGTCTGGTGAATTATAAACTTTGGTAATAAATCATTTGTTTGTAAGAGTAATGTCTGCAATGTTATAATTGGTACCGGAGCGAAACTTTCTCAGTAATTTTACCGGAGAAAAATCTACCTATAGTATTACTGGCATAATATTATTATTATTATTAAATATAATAGTCTCCAGATTCATTTATTCATTCATTCACTTTGGGCATGACATTGAAGCTCCTATGTTCAGTTTCTGGAATTATCTGATCACTTGAAGTTGTTTCCATTGCATAGAATTTCTTTAGTTTGAATCAGAATTATATTTTATCGTTAAATTGTAATCATTCAAATTTAAATGTAATAAGAAATTGTCACCAGAAAAATTAATTAAACATTATTTAGAGAAATGAAAAGTGACGTAACTTCAATTTTCTGACCCAAAGGTCCTTTGCATCTTAATGTCCTTTGCATTAAATGCATCTTTTACGTCATCCCGCACGTTTTCTTACAACTAATTTCTTCCCTTGAACTATATTCACAATATCAAATTTCTTTATTATCTCACCAACATGAATTTGATATTTTCCCATAGAAAATAATTGAATCTTTGAATCGTATTATTTTTTTATACCACTTCCTAAGCATAAAATTTCTGATTATAATTCCATGTAACTTGTGAAAATACAAATGATTGAGAAACTAGCATTTAATAGAAAAAGTTACAGAAGTGAAAAAATATGATTAATGTAGAAAGTTAATGTCTATATCTGTCTGATAATACATGAAAAACACTTTTATTTTATTTACCTTGTTTATTATACCATTAATTCTCGGAATAAGAAAATTTAATTTTTGCAAAGCTTTTAGTTGCTTTAAAACGTGAGTAACGTTATAGATATACAAATTATGTGCGACATTTCCATTTGAGATGCATGCAGTGCCGTCTCACGTTCGCATTCAAACATGCGTTTCAAAAATTTCCATAATACTGTTGCAGCAACCTACGCTATATTCTCAATTTATTGCTCTCAAGTTTAATCGAGATTCCCAATCATGCACGTAAACTTTTAATAACACATCAGCTATGAAGCATTCAAGTATGTTTAATTTTAGAAATTGTATCCAGAAATTGTTTCTGAAAAATCAATTCGGCATTTTTGTCTCATATATATATTACTAAACTTTTATTTTAAGATACAAGTTTTTTGATGTATGTATAAGAGTATACAGTTGAGTTAACAAAACAAAGTAAACATAAATTAAAGGCGTTTAATTACAAACTTGATCACTCTCCATCGACTTCCATTTGACTTTCCAACTGTTATTTGAGTGTAATGAGACATGGTGATTTTTTCGCTTCAGAGAAACGTGATTAATTTCTGCTAAGACTGTTCGTTAGTTAAGTAATTAGGTGAGTTTCCAAGATTTCTAGCTAATTCGCTAAACTCGATGAACATATATAATTCATTATTCTCTACACACTCCTACGTTCAAACAAAAATCTGTCACGATAATTCCACTCTGATTATCTCATAACTTAGTTTAACATTAATTAGCATCAATTTATTAAGTTATGTTGCGATAATGCATTGCAAAAATAAAGAGAATTAATGAAAATTATTTGAGAATTGGGATTGGTGCTGAAGCCTACTAAAACCTATTGAATAAATTAAAGTTTCCGTTATTTTATTTGGATTATTTTCAAAGGATAATTTTATTTTAATTTAAACATTTTTAAATTTGATTTTTTCGCATTGAAACAAAAGGAGATACAAAGAGGGAGCAAAGCCTATCCTATTCTGGATATAGGCTTTACATATTGAAGATAATTTTTGTTGAAGGTAGTTTTTACCCTGAAATTCGTATAAAGATTTTACACTTAAAGTTAATGAATTTAATAGAAAACTGATAGGCTATTCATCTTCATTAAATGAATAATAAGCTTCTTTTCCTTGTAGGCGGAGATTGCTCTAATAATGGGTACACCTTTTTATTATCAATTTAAAAGATCCTAAAATGCTTCTAATTCGTCATCGAAAAGGCGAAAGTAGTTGAAAAGGCTACGAACAATGCGAAGGGTGGGAACCCCCCAGGAAGCTCATTTTCCAACGTCAGCAGATATTTTTTTATTTTAAAGTGTAAGCCCAAGCATTAAAAAAAGAAAACTTGTACTTTAAAGTTTCAATTGTATCTATAAAACCTAAAAATTATAAAACGGTTAAAATTATAGTTTAAAAGAGATGAATTCTCACCATTAAAACGTCTCATCATTTTGAATCAATGGATTAATTATTTATTTGAGAAAAGATGAGAGTTTATAAACCGTCATATATGCCGCAGGTTTAATATGTTTCAACTTTAACAGTATAAGATAAACCTAATTTCGAAAGAAAATTTTACGAGCAATTTATTAAAATTGAATTTCCATAACGCTTTTTAAAACATCTATTGAAAACCGCTGAGTCCAATACCCACGCTCTGTCCTAATTTCGTTTTAATCGGTATTCTTGTCAAAAAGAATACACTTGTAATATTCCCTTTTATTATAATCTCCCCTATATGTGAAATAATAACGTACGATTAATTACGCATATTATACATAATTAAAAAAGATGTACGAAAATAAGTTCAATTAAAATTTATTTCTTACTAATCACTCTGTGACGTAGTTTTCCATTTTATATTTTAGTTTTGTTCTACATCAATAAGCTTTCACTAAATTATTTATCCGCCCACTAATTATTTAAATTAAATGTTTCTTTGCATTTCCTAGGTAGAAATTGTCCCATTGTTGATCGCATTACAGGTAGGATGCTATTCGGGTGCTATCAGAGAAACTATGGGATAATTTTCTTACAATTCTAGACTGGGGCTATTAGGGCTCCAGAAGGGTTGCTTTATTTACAATTGTGACATGCTAGATAGCATCATAATTTAGGCACTAAGGGGATCTAATCAGGTCTTGAGTAGACTTGTGAAGTAATTTTGAAAGTAAAGTAGTTAGAACCCAGCTTGGGCCCGACTACAGTTTTTATCCGGATTGTAAGAGGGTTTTGAACATCTTCTATATTTTCATTATATCTTCTTGTGGATTTACGAGAAATATTTGAGTGAAAAATAAAACAAAGTGAACCAATTTACTACGATTAGTGATTTTTGGTACAAAGACTGTTTTGATAGGTATAAGAGCGCAATATTCTTGTGATGGCTTTAAGCTACTAAAAGCGAATAAAGCCTATAGTATAGTGCGTAACTCAAATGACAAACATGCTGGTTTTCTCGTATTACATGCGATTGAACATCCACGATTTTAGTATTTGGAATTATATATCAAGCATATAAATTCGCATACATACCAGAAATATCAATTGAGATAGGATATTGTAAACAGTTTTGATATCAAAATGCTCTGATGAGATTTTGCTTAGTCTAATAAAAATGCATCATAAATTTTATCTATAGTTTTGCCTACGCTTGATGCATGAGCCTTCTTTCGATGTCGTAAAAAACACTATTTAATTCCTAACCCAGAATACGAATTTTGTACCGATTTTTATGGCATTTTTTATCAACAGCATGATACACAATATCAGTTCACCTCTTAATCGACCATAAAACATGATTCTAAAACCTTATTGCATAAACCATGTAAAAAATGGTTTATTCAGTTAATGGTACTTTTATTAGCTGAAGTTACGCATCAATTTTTAAACTGCTGGAATATTGTAATCGCTTAATAAAACTCAGATGGTTTAAAGCTGGTAGAAACTTTAAAATTTTCATGACCGTGTCCATTTCAAATTAGATATGCAGAGCAACTTCAAATTAGAAAATCGGTCGCTGATGAAAAATGTGATTTTTCAAAAGAAATAGGACGAAACGTATTTTTCCATTTTGAAAAAAATCAATTTTCGCGAAGTTATGACAAATGAAAGGAATTGCAATGCAATTTATCAGCTAAAACCGTTTTTTAAAAGATGATTCAATTTTGAGAAAATCTTTTAAAAGGCATTAAATCCGCGTGAAATTCATCGCCAGTACCTACCATTCAAAGCAGGATTAATTACGCCGCTTCAAACCATTCAAAGTGTGTGAAAGTATTTGACCTATCAGGATTTGTCAAATTATCGATCGAATTAATTCAACATGGATTTAGAGCAAGGTCTACATTGATTGCCATTTTATTTTGCACCTACTCTCTCAATCTGAATTAGTAAGAAATTACTAATGAATTAGTGCCGCTTCGTTTACTAATTCACTTTAGTAAGAATTTTTACTATTAATTAATTAAAAACTACTAATTCACACTAAAAAACAACTAATTCATTTAGTAAGGGTAACTAAATCAATTAGTAAGCCTTACTGAATGAATTAGTAGTTTTTTTACTGCAAATTAGTAGTTTTTAACTAATTGATAATAAAAATGCTTACTAAAGTGAATTAGTAAACGAATCGGCACTATTTCATTAGTAACCTGCTCTTACTAATTCAGATTGAGAGAGTACTGCAATAAATTTCATTTGAAACAATATGTTTCTGTTGATAATGAGTTATGTTGTACAATGAAATCTTCAGATTAATTCCTCCGTAAAAATGATTCTGAGTGACATTTAAATAATTTTTTTAATTTCTAAATAAAGAGAGGTCGAAATAATCTGTAGAGGTACTTAATTTGACTTAAAAGTCAAACGTTTTTAAACCACTCTAATGGTTATAGGAACTAATAAAAATTTCGAGAGCCACACTAATGAAATAGTTGCCTCAAATATCTATTTTGTGCATTGAAGTGGATTAAAAAATTTGTCAATTTAAATCGACAATCAAAAAAGTGTAAAAATCTGCCAGAATGAACAAATCTATTTGTAGAAATAGTCATTGACTAACTCGATGTAATGGCGTTCCTCGGATATAGCTTAACGAGTTAATTATCGAGTCAATATTCATCTGATAAGGACTGCTTCTAAACATTAACTACAAATTGATCGAAGCGCAGTTAATTATTATCCGATGTGTATTGGATCTTGTTTACTTACTAGAGACATTTCCATACGCCCTCGCTCATCAAGTCATCGCTCAAGAAATTGCCAGCAAACGGTAAACGTCAACCGCAATTGCTTCCAGAGTTGCCCTCAATCTCCGGTTTGTTTGCCACCTGTAACTTCAAAGAAGTTAAAAGAAGTTCTCATAAAATAGGAAGTTAATGTAAATTTATTCCAGAAAGGTACATTTACGCTATATTCTCTATTGATTTATTTACCACCCGCGTCTACGATCTACCATTTATTAGAAAACAAAATATTTAAATTCGTAGAAAGTTTTTTCGCATCTTTCTTGATTGGTTTCTTCTAACCACCGATAACTGTTAGCTCTATTAACTTGATGTAAATAAATCTTGATGAATCGGGCATTCGATAGTTTATACGTCCCCGTACATCATTTTGTTTCTTTTCAATTCAATACTTCCTTATACTGTCAACCTTTATTATTTTTTTAAAATTATTATTAATCATTATTAGTATATATCCCGCAAACCGCAATGCTTGTACCCTTTTATAGAATAGAATATTTTCTATTGATTTCGCATAATTACCAAAGATATCTAGATATTGAACTTTATTTTTAAACTTTACTCATCGATCAGAGATATGTGACACCATGTGACACGAACAAAGTAAGAAACTTTCTCTCATATCTGCTGCACTTTTCAGTAGATTTTTAATCAAACTAATAAATAAAAAATTTTTATTACTTCTGATCACACCCCTTTGTAAAATTACCGTAACAATAGTCTATAACACCCTCCCCCCTTGATTTTTAGTAACTTTCATTTTTGGCTATAATAACGTAGAATAATTGATAATATTTATTAAAATTCAACTATTCCGAAAGGGTTTACCATTCGATGTTTGAATGTTGATTAGATTTCAATCGTTTTTGATGAGAATTCAAGAGATTTCTAGAGGTTTTAGAAGTTTTTAAGAAATTTTAAAGATTTTAGTTTCTTTTGAAATATTGTAAGGAATTTCAAAAGATTTCCAATATTCTAAGGGATTTAAAATATTTTCACAAAATATAATGGATATGATAGGACCTCAAATAATTGTAAAGATTTTAGGATAATTTAAAAGATTATTCAAAATCATTTTCGTCATTTAAAATACTGAAAAAATGGTCATCTTACAACAATTTCTAAACGGGCATTTCAAAATAAACCGAATGAAAATATGATAAAATCCGTTAAAAAAATTTGAGAAAATTTCATTATAAATTATTCAAGATCCTGCTAAAAGGTACTACTTATACTTAAATGTATTTTCCTGCAATGGAATTCTAAGAGGAACATATGAAAGAAAAACAATAGAGAATAAAAGGAAATAGTGTCTTTCAGAGAAAAAGTAGAAGTGTCAAAGTGGCAGTTTTGCTCTTTCGATCTCGCTTTCGATAGTTTGAAATTACGCGAATAAATGCGGATCATCATCTGAGTGATGGAGACTGATACACCATAAAAGCTGATTTAACGTTATGTATAAAGAGAGTGGTATGTGCTGAGATACGAATATCAAAACCAAACTCCATTTTTACTTAAATATTGATCTTAAAGCGGATACTGGCCTATGGGGAAGTACTACACATATTATATAATAAGATTTCTCTGTGGATTAGACAAAGATACTGAAGAGTCTAAACTTCGTATCTCTCCCCTTTTCCACATTATAATATTCACGCGATCAACTTGTTGCAGACTTCTAGAGGTTTAAAGAACTTAAATAAACGGGGAACATCCATGTCTGCCGTTTAATGTAACACGTGATTTCAAGAGGTTTCAAAAAGTTCAAAGGGATTTCAAAAAACTGTATAAGAGATTTCAAAGGAAGCTCGATCTGAGAGCACTGCCCCAAGTGCCACTGATAAGGTCACTCTGGAAGACTGGCAGTATTGCTTTAAGTATTCTAGACTATTATTATATCATTTGTAACATAGATATATGTACATAAAAAGATGACCTTTCAACCACCACAAGACTTCATAACCACAAGATTACCCCCAGAGTCCCAGACTGAGTACCATACACAAATTCCATAAATAAATTTATATAATTTGTATTAGGTATTGTTTTCTCAACATTTCGAATTAATAATAGGAGTAACTTCAAAGGAAAATTTAAATTTAAAATCGTCATTATTTACATATACAATAACTTGAAATGTATGAAATCCACGCAATGGAAACAACTTCAAGTATTCAGGTTATATAATAAACTACCAAACCAGTAAAACTGACAAGAAAACTGAATTAAAAAAAAATCACGAGGCAAAAGAACACGATAATCGAGCAGAATATAGAAACTTTAATGTAGACAATAAATGAATGAATACGAAGATTATTATATGTATATTAAGGTAAATGCACCAGTAATCGTCACTGCTTTACTATATATGTAATGATAATAATGTAATGTAAGTATATAAGAAATCCTCTGAGACTTGCCTTTGTTTCTTTGACCTATAAGAACAAGTAACTGTTCGACTCGTTCATAAGGTGCCCTTTGGGAAATCGAAGAAGAAAAATCCAATTGGAAACATTCGACTTCTGTATTCATATTTATTTCGATATTATTATGAAATATTATTGTATAATTTCAGGTACGAGGGTACAATGAAAAATCTATATTTTGTGGAGTAACGTTTAAAACCTTATCATGAAGTTTCATTGACTGCAACGTAAAATCGATTTGACCTTATTTTTCTGCTGGTATCTTTATTTCAATACATCTGGGGTGAGGGTGATTAGCAAAGATCAATAACAGTACTGATAAATTGATTCACTGATAAGGCCAACCCTTATAATAATATAGTGATCACGTATTATTGCCGTATTAACACGCTCAACAAGCTAACTTTCTGATAATTATTTGTATTGCTTAAACACATAATAAAATCTGAAATCATAAACAAGTAATCAAAGAATAACATATAGTTACAATGTATATATATGAAAAAAGTAAAAGGATCTTTTACTTTAGAAAAGATTAAAACCGCTTCCCAGCATCGTTTATCTTATTTCTCGCCTAAGGAATATCTAGGAAATGGGAAGAGGAAATTCATTTTCTTATTTAGCTAATGTAGGCTCCTTTATGCAAGAATTCAGTATTTATAGAATCCTCGTAAAATAATTTTAGCGAAAAGAAAAATAAATACTGGTAGATAGAAATTTTCTTTCAAGTAAGGTCCGCCTAATAATTAAAAGATTTTAAATTATTTGATATACAGGATTCAAACCTAGGTTATGAATATTTCAAGTGAATTCTAAAATAATTATATATTGTATATGCAAATGAGAATATTAAAAACTTTCACAAAATAAACTGTTTGATGATAAAGGGTAGAAAAAAAAGGAAGCTTATAGTCCGCCTCTGATTTTTTCTCTCTATGTGAAATGATTTACAGCCCCTAACTTATGAAAAACATCCCTTCTCGCAAGATATCTGGCGAATTTTCATGAAAAATTAATCCAAGGGATTTGTGAGTATAAGAAGCAGCAGATTTATAATTAAAAAAAGCTTCCTGTAAAACTATACTGGGCAATATTCTATGATGCACGTATAAAAACTTATACTGATGTCTATTTCTTTTCGGATAAAAACAACGCTTTATGATTTTCATGCCCTTTCTTATAGAATAAAAATGCACATGAAAGTTAGTCGAAGAGAAAAAAAAGAAGTTATACATATATTGGAAAAAGCTAACTCGAGCAAATCTTACACATCACTACATCCTTTTATAACCTTTTACAGAAGACATATGCTTAATAAAAAAATGAATAAAAAGAATCTCTATCCCCAAATGCGTGAAAAAAAAGACCGAAAAAATTATTCCCGAAAAATGAAAATTCCCGAAATTGCAATTTTCTGAAAATAAAAAATACCCAAATCTGTATATTTGACAAAAAGATGTTTTTTTCAATTTTTTACTTTTTTTTTTTAAAGAATATTCTTAAACATTTTTTTTATAAATAACAGTTTTTTCTTTGATCTTAGCAAAAACCTATGCAGAAAAGAGCAGCACTTTTACTCGACAGATTGATGATTGCATTGCAAAAAGCTATTGAAAAGGACGATTCTGTGGATGGAGGATCGAGTGGAAAATACTACGTGAAGTCTGGAAATCAATTAAAAGAAAGCAACAGGCAAAATAACCCCTTAGCGGACGAGAAAACGGTAGGGAAATTTGGAAAAATATTTAAAAAAACAGGAGAATTTCAATTCTCTAAATATTTACGCTTATCACCAACTGTGAAAGATTTTTTTCTAAATGATATTTACTTTCAGATGGATCTTCAGCGTAGAGGACAGGCAAAAGGTCGTGTTTATTGGCGTTGTTACTTTAACGCAGTGACGTGTTTCAGAAGGAAGTGATATTCCCTTTCAATGAGGACTTTTCTTTAAATTTCCATCGAAAATTAGAAAAAAATGTTTTATCGCGAAAACTTAGTGTAACAAAAATTTTCAGATAAAATGAACAACTTAAATTACTTCAATTAATTGACTAATAACTACATAAGTCTCAAACTGATGGACAAAATCAGTTTTAAAAGTTTTATCAAAAAACTCTATGAAAGAAACCATAATCTTGATTATACACAAAAATAAAACCTTTTCAATTGTTTAACTTTGATAAAGAAATTCATTTCGACATTACAGAAAACCAACGCCTTCTTTTAAATTATTTGAAACAACTTCCAACTTAAGTAATTACATTGATATAATTTTTCATCTAAAATATTGATTATACATTGTCTATAATTATAAATTAATTCATGTTATGACTATTCGTTAAAATAATTATTTTTACAAGTGAAATTAATCATAATAAATGTCAGCACATATATATCTGATTAATAACTGAATTTTTTTGCAAAATTCATGCAAATAATTTCTCTTACCACCAAAGAAAAATAGAAAAAAATCGAATTTCATTACAAAGATGTTTCCTGTAATTATCATTTTCGAGGAATTGCAAATATTAAGTCCTAAAATTTTATGCCATATGCAATCTTCATGTACTATATTAGATAATTTTCGAATTTCGTTTAAGGATCGAATTATGGCTTATTGTACCACAGCAGTATTTTCTTATCCTATGTACCTGATTTTCTGTATAATAAATCTAAACTTCAAATAATTAATTCTTGATTTTGTCGCCCTATTAATTTTGCCCTATAGTTTATCACAAGACCTCTGATGAAAATAATTTTTTTTTTTTCTAGAATGGAATAATTTTGGATAAAATTGAATGTACATTGTGAATTTCTTGAATCAACGTCAAATGTCAACGAGTCAAAACATTCGACCCTATATGAAGCTAAGATAATTAGATTGATGTCTATAGGTCTCTAGTCTTATCAGTTGATAACTGATCAGACTAGCATCGATTCCAGGAAAATGGGGAAATACTGTAATACTATAGAGACCTATTGCATGACATCGATATCAATGAAAACATAAATGAAGATTTGCTAAAAGAAGGATATTGACATTTTGAATTATTCACGAGACATTCTAAAAATGAGCTGAAAAGCCTGAGAATCAATTGTATCTCAATTTTGATAAGTTTTTACGATGGATATATTCAAATTTGGAAGCAATATAAATTTTTAAAGTTGTAATTATCTAGAAATAATTAAACCAGCTTGATATAAATCAATATCAAATGAATTGATTTGAAATATGTTAACCTTTTAAAGTCGCAAAGAAAAAATGATCGAAATTCTCAAGTTTTTAGTTTTTATCCTTTTTATTTCGTGTGTCAACTCTAAATTCAGTCGAAATGAATTTGACGTTTATATTTCAATCCTTTTTCATCAGTGGCCCTCAATCAGAAAAATTTAGAGGAAAAATGTATAAGAGATATTAAAAGATGCATTTTTTTCAACTTCTACAACTTTTGTTTTAACCTTTTATTTCCTCAGACTGTTTTTCGGATTTTAACCTTTAAAATGTCATTTGCGCCAATTTTCACCATGATATTCGTATATGTATATAATCAGCAGATCAAATTTACATATATGGAAACAAAATATAAATATAATTATAAAAAAATATTTATAATATAAATATTTATGAACCTCTTCACTTATATTTCTCAATACCCCCAATACTTTGCATTTTAGAGGTTACTTTTGTACTAAAAATATAGAAACCAATGAAGGTAAATATTATTTACACTTACATTAGATTTAATTGCATCGGCCAATTCTTCATCTTTGAATCTGTGATAAATGGCCTCAGATCACAGAAAATAAGCACTAATTGATTAACTGAATACAATTTACATCACAAAATTATATGCTTGTTAACGTTTTTTAAAAATAAACTTTAATATGTACAAACAATAACCGCTATTCATTTAATTTATTTATCAACAACGTGATTGGTCACTGACTAGTAACCATAGCAACGATACTATCGATATTAATCAATTTTCGACAACTTCACATGTTTACAGTTTTGTTGGCAACCTTGAGAGTGAAGTCAAGTGAAGTTGTAGTCAGTGCCAGTCTCAAGTTGGCTCCCTGCGCACGCAAATGTTGCCATTGGTCAAAATTTGGCGCGCGATTCAAAATAGCATTGATTTATTTCGATTTTGAATCGCGCGCCAGATTACAGCCAATGGAAAAATTTCTCCAGTGAGAAGCCAACACTCGTTGCGCGCGCAGTGAGCCAACTTTGAGAACACTGGTGTAGTATGTA
Source organism: Synergus itoensis (assembly GCA_904066005.1). Classification (NCBI taxonomy): domain Eukaryota; kingdom Metazoa; phylum Arthropoda; class Insecta; order Hymenoptera; family Cynipidae; genus Synergus; species Synergus itoensis. The sequence continues at coordinate 2,455,829 of CAJFCP010000059.1, read as the reverse complement.
TACATACATATGATACATTTATGCAATTACATATACACCAATACACCATGCGTTTATGGTTTACGGTCTACTCGTGTTTACCGTGTTTACGTAGAAAAACTCATTTTTAACTGTAATTTATAAAATAATGCAACGCAATGTCTCGTTTAATAGTAAAGAATTTACCTAAAAGTGTAAGTGCATAATAATGATAATTTAATAATCACAAAGAGCAATTTTTACCACGAATAAACTTGATTTACCTAACATAACCTATAATACTTAACCTCTCGTGATTTTGGCAGGTTACTGAAGCGAAATTAAAAGAACATTTTGGTGAAAAAGGTACAATTACTGATGTTCAACTCAAGTATACAAAAGATGGAATATTCCGAAGATTTGGTTTTATTGGATTCAAAACTGAGGAAGAAGCACAATTTGCTGTGGATGACTTCAATCATACTTTTATCGACACGTCAAAAATTTCTGTACAATTATGTGCTAAACTAGGTAAACTTACGTCTTTTATCGTGTTTTATAACCTTTTAATTATTGTAAAAAAATCAGCTTATTTAATAATAATAAAAACGCTACAAATATATTTTAGGCGATCCTTCGAAACCAAAATCTTGGAGCAAGTATGCAACAGACAGTAATATTCACAAGAAACTTTTAGATAAAAAGTCTATTGAAAGAGAAGTGTCAGATCCAGTGAAAAAGGAAAAGTCAACGAAGGAAACAAAGGAAGAGAAGGATAGGAAGAATAGAGAAATCGAAGAAATTATCAAAAAGGTATTTGAATATTTCATGCAACGTACTCAAAAAAAATTATTCAAATAAAAAAATATTATTCTTTTCAGCACAAAGATGATCCACTATTCACTGAATTTCTTGATAACCATTCCACTAAAACAGATACAAAATTGTGGAGCAACGATGTTCAAACTTTGCTTCAGGAAAGCAAAGAAAGTAACAAAAGTGACAGTAAATCTGATGAAGACGATTCCAAGGAAGTCGAAGAATCAAAAACTGAGAAAAAAATTGATTTTGAGGTTTGAAATTTTTTTTATACTATACCTATTATAATTAATTATAGTTTTGGAATATTTTAAATGAATTTAAAATTAAATTTTTATTCTCTAATTTTTTTTTATAGACTTTCCAAACTCTGAAGAAAGCAAAAGAAAACAAAAAACAGCCGGTCAAGTTTTTCACTGTTATAGTTCGTGGTTTAAGTTATAATCACAAGAAAAAGGATTTGAAGCAGTTTTTCAAGCCCTTGAAGTTAAAATCGATTCGTATACCTCGAAAAATTAAAGGAATCGCTTACATAGGTTTCAAAACTGAAAAACTTATGAAGCAAGCTTTGAGTAAACACAAAAGTTTTCTAGGTAAACGAAAATCTTAAATACTGGAATTTAATCAAATCTAAATTAATTTTTCTTAATGTTTAAATATATTATTGGATAATTTTTTAGATGGGAAACAAATATTCGTAGCTAAATACGAACAGAAAGAAGGGAAAGCAGTAGAAAACAGTGGTAATAAAAGTGACGACATCAGATGGAAAAAACAGGCGGATGCTCTTGCAAATGAAGAAAGCATCGCAGAGTCTGGAAGAATCTTTCTTAGAAATTTGTCTTATGTGACAACTGAAGATGACCTTACGAAACTTTTTGAAAAATACGGTACGTTTTCAAGTTCTATGTTCATAAATTTTGACAATAGTATTCAGATCGATAAATTTACCTTTTTTTCTCCAGGTCCTTTGACTGAAGTTAACTTACCTATAGACAAAATTAGCAGAAAATCAAAAGGATTCTGTACTGTTACTTTCATGATGCCCGAACACGCAGTAAAGGCATATTCAGAATTGGATGGTTCGATTTTAAATGGGAGAATGCTTCACATTTTACCTGGAAAAGCAAAAGCTTCTCTTGATGATTTACTTAACAATGGTTGGTTTGATTTTTTTTAAATTTAAGCATTTACCAAATTAAATAGAAACAATTTTGGTGTTCTTTGAGAAATATTTACAGGTTTTGCAATTTATTGTATTTTTTGTTAACAGAGAATTTAAGTTACAAAGAAAAAAAGGAGTTAAAAGAGAAGGCGACTGCTGGTTCGTCCCACAATTGGAATTCTCTCTTCTTAGGAACTAATGCTGTCGCTGAAACAATGGCAGTATCTTACAATACCACAAAAGAAAAAGTACTTTTCAAAATTGTTATTTATGTTAAGTTCTTTATAATACAATAAACCTAGATTGTAAATTTTATTTATTATTAACTTCAGATTCTTGACGACAAATATAAAAAAGAAAGTATAGCAGTGCGACTCGCTTTAGGAGAGACCCATTTAGTAGAGACTACAAGGAAATTTTTAGAAGAAAATGGAGTCTGTTTAGATGCTTTCAACCAGGTATGAAAACATATGTCATTAATTAATTAATTATCAGAATTAAATTATCTCATTTGGGTCTTATATAATTTAAAATTTATTTTTATTAAAGCCTCCGAAGAAGAGATCAAAGACTGTGATCCTTGTTAAGAATTTACCGGCGCAGACGAAACAAGATGAAATTGTAGAGATGTTTTCGAAACATGGAGAAGTTGGCCGTGTTGTTATGCCGCCCGCAGGAATCTCAGGTGAATATTATTTACACGTTTATTTATTTAAATGTATATGTTTTCAGAGCCAGGTCTGATCTATTTTTTATCTAACATAATTTTTGCAGCCATTGTTGAATTCTTCGAAGCATCTGAGGCTCGAAAAGCGTTTATGAAATTAGCTTACTCAAAATTTAAGAATTTACCACTCTACTTGGAATGGGCACCTGATAATAGTTTAACATCTTCAAACTCCTCCTCTGAAAAAGTTGAGATTACTTCCGAAAAGTCGAAGAATGCAATAGATGAAGTGAAAGAGAAAAGTGAAGCTAATGGGAAAGTAGAGAAAGAGGAAGAAGATGAAGATGATGAGGAACCTGAACCAGATACTACTTTATTTGTAAAAAATTTAAACTTTTCGACAACGGATGTAGAACTAAAAAAGGTATATTATTCATGCTTTCAAATACACAAAAAAATTATAATTTATAAATTAGTATTCTATTACATTCTCATGAGAGAGATTGTATTATTTTTATACTCGAATATACTTTAAAATTTAACAAGTAAATGTTTTGCACAGTATTTCGGCAAGTGTGGTCCACTTCACTACGCAACAGTTGCTACAAAGAAAGATCCAAAAAATCCAAGTTCTAAGTTGTCCATGGGTTATGGATTTGTGAGATATAAATATAAACAACACGCAGATGAAGCTTTGAAACAATTGCAAATGACAAGTTTAGATGAGAAAACCCTCGAGCTAAAAAGATCAGAAAGAACATTGCAGTAAGTAAAATTAACTTGTAATAGTACCTAATAATTTATGCTTCTCTCTGGTTGAGGTAAGATAAATTTTTCGAATTTGATATTTTAAATTGTTTTAAAATATTTTTGATAAATAGGACAGATGTGCAGTCAGCGAAGAAAAATTCAAAGGTCGTCCCGCAAACAGGAACTAAAATTTTAGTGAGGAATATACCATTTCAAGCAAACGCTAAAGAAATTACTCAGTTGTTCAAGTAAATATTTATTATTTTAAATAATAAACTCATAGTAATTGCTTCTGGGAAATCTTTATATTTTATATTATTGCAGGGTATTTGGTGATTTGAAAGCTGTGAGGCTGCCAAAGAAGTTGGTTGGGGACGGAAAGCATAGGGGATTCGCTTTCGTAGAATATTCCACAAAAAAAGGTGCAAAAGTGAGTTAAATTTACATTTTTCAGTCGCAACGTACGTAAGAGATCTGAAATATATTTAGATCTTAAAATTGAATTAGTTGTTCATGAATTTTTGTTTCTGTTAGGTGGCTTTCAAAGCTCTGTGCCAAAGTACTCATTTATACGGTCGACGTTTGGCTCTTGAATGGGCGCAAAAAGAAGAGGGAATCGAAGAAATCAGGAAACGAACAGCTAAACATTTCCACGAAGGTAATATTAAAAAAACAGGTTTTAAATACTGAAACATTACAATATTCGAAAAATGTGCAGTATTTTATATTATTCCAAATCTATTTCAGAAAATTCGGTAAAACGATCGAAAAAAGGAATGGTAGATCCGGAATCTTTAGGCCTCGAGGAGAAAAAGGAAGAGGAAATATAAAAATCTATGATGTCCATTCTCCTAAAAAAATCAAAAGAACTGAAAAGAATCGCTGCCTACTGAATAAAAATATTTTATTTAAGTATCTCGTAACAATTGTATGTATAAGAATTCCATATATTGAGATTTGTCACATAAAGATTCGACTGACCAAGCAAAACGGTAATTGTAATATTTTGTAAATATTAAATATATTCTGTAAATGGCAGACATTTATGTAAAGAACGATCATTTTCTGTGGAGGTCTGATTTAAAATTGGATAAAAGGGTTATTATAAAGATTAGAACAGTAGAGAAAGGAACTAGAAAGAATCTATCAATCTAGATTTTGAAATGAGGCACAAACGTTTCTAACGTTTCTCCTCTAGCTCTTTATCATGTATCAAAAATTATGAAACACCCTCTACACGTCGTAACAATAATTTAACTTCAAGTTAAATTGTTTCTATTAAATTGAATGTTAATAAAATCAATGTAATTATATTAAATTGAATTCTGCTCAATTTACACTAAACTAAGACTTAGCAAATTTTACTTCAGTCCTCTAGATGGAAGCAAAAAACTAAAATGTAACCTTGGGCTAACTTAAGTTATCATTGCCAACCGACCTCCTTATAAATCACAGTCTCTTATACAGCGGGTATTTATACTTTTTTAAAAGCAATCTTTAGAAAAAATCTAGTAAATATGTATTCATACATGTACGTGTATCGTTTTCCACGAAACTTGAAACTGATCCCCGTTAAGTTCCTGCAAGGCGCAGACTTTCTCCATTCCAGCGAGCCGATATTATATTCTCATTTTCCGGTACAAGAGGTGAACTCATGAGCCCTGGTTGATTTGCTGTTAATCCATTAATTCTCACAAACTCACGCAGTAGGGACGACAACGAGTAGAAAATATTCAGCACCATATTCACGCTCGCGGAGGCAGTCAGCTGCCGAAAAATATTGCTTCATTTGTATTAAAACAAAGCTGCTGCTGAACAAAAGCATCGCTATCACGTGTGAAGGTCTTTTCCTTTTCTCTTGAAGCGCTCCTCTAGATATCCAGGAATCTGAAAATATTTTAAGAAGATTGGAATTACAGCTCATCTCAATTATCAGGGTGTCGATCGGACCGAGAAATAGCGAAAAAGTGTAAAAAAAAAAAAGGAATTACAAAATGTTTAAAACTGTAATCACTGTCACAGATTAGAATTTTTCTCTCGAAAATTAACAATAATCTGGTTGAGAAGAAAAATTATACAAGAATGATATTAACATTCTAAATAGAAATTTGAAATCGACACCCTGATTGCCACTCGATTAGAATAACGATGAGAATATCTGAAAAAAGCAATAAAAGTTCCTTCCTGATAACATTTAAAACCACATTTTATTAATACAAAAATACGGATTCTCCCAATTCTAATAACGACATGTACACTTCATAAATCTACTCTTGATCCGTAGTAAACAAATTGTGTTATACACTAATATTAGCAACAATCAGTTAGAGTCAAAGGAAAGATTGAAACATTAAAAGATACCAAGACTTGAGCTGGTCTTGCCTTTGACTCCGACCATTTTTAAACTGACCGCGTTAATAATACAAATTAATAACAAAAATTTTAAAATGCAGGTTAATTAAAATATAAACCAAACAGACCTCCACCAATCGTGAATTATAATCGCTATAATTTCTCTATGAACATAATTTCTGAAACAACGAGTCGTTGTTGATTCCAGGTAAAACAGTAGAAAAATACAGTAGAAAAGAAAAAATATATACAGACGAAATATTGTAAAAGCTCAGGTACTTGAATTGATTATTGTACAATGATTACGATTGTCGATTATAGACTTTCATGAATAGGAAAAAATCTTACGATACCAGGCCGTAGAAAATAAGCCTCAATGTACACAGACATGTAAACAAATTTTGCAAAGTTTTATCTACAATTAGTTACACACTGGGTATAAATATCGATCCAAATTTAGAGGTGACTCTAATTTTCATTGTGGTAACTCTAATTAAATTCGAGATTATTCTAGTGATTTTCATTCGCACTGTATTAGACACAGGATTATAATTTTTGTCGACTAGCCTTGATAGTGGTAATTTCCTCTAATGGTCCATGCATAGAGGAAATATTTTCAGAGAGGGACAAGTGCGATCTACAAGCTAGAGTTCGATGTTACACGAGGAAATGGGAAGCTTTTTTATCGCACAGTTTGTATAAGTTAGATAGAGAAAGGTACATTAAGATATAAGTGACGACAAAGCATCGGGTACTTAATTAGGTCTAGCATTCAAACTATCAGGCTGTACTAGACTAAGGAAGATTTTGTCTGCATTTCTCAAAGAAAAAGTCGTATTAGATCTGAACTGCCTCTACCTTTGGTTTTGGTCGATGTGTGTCGACTGCCTCGATTGGAAGACGAATGTTTTCCACCTTGCAACCGTAAGCCACTGGAGTTAGTTTTATTATCGTATGCAGTGGTACCTGCAGGTACGGCAGTTCATCTGAAATTAGAACGAGAATTTAATTAGTGAAATTATTAGTTTAAATCGGAAAATAAAGGAGAAAATAATAATCTTAGGTACAAGCCTCGCAGCCAGTTTTTTATCTTCTGGTTATTTTATACCTATTTTAATTTTGAAACATTAAAATAAACCTACAAATTTTCCTCTATCTGTTTTTAATCATTTTATTCAAATCCTATTATCATAAAGCTGCGATTAGATAAACGAAAATAGATTTTTGAAGTCTCGAAATCTTAAGTCATTCTCTTCTCCTCACGTATTGGGTTGATTGGATCTGTATTCGCCGATTATATAAGTAAAATTAAATAACAATCCTAATTTTCTACCACATATAAAACATCACATTTTTTCAGTTTCGAAGTATTACAAACTGTTAAAAACTCAATCGAAAAATCATAACATTTGAAAGCACCGAAATTGCAAAAAAATCCAAATTTTGAATTATTAAAGTGTACCTAACAGTTATATTCATTTGAAAGCATTTTCAATTTGAATAGCAAGAAATCCAAATTTGAAAGCGTACAAACTGGAAAGAAACGAAACTTGGAAGTAGAATACACTGATAAAATAGTGTTTAGTAAAAGTTTTAATAAAGGCAACCTAAGCTCTTATTAGCCTTAATTTATAATGCGATATTACTTTTTTCTAACCTTTTTTTTCTATCCCTATATCGCTCCTATTTTCATAAAAATGTTCCCCATTTGCCCTATTTTCTTCTGCGATAGGAGCTGTGAAGCCTGCAAATATTTGAAGCAGTAATTTTGCACTCATTAATTGTAAATATTGACTAATATGCATACAATATTGTTGAATTGTTGTTAAATAATTTATAAAACCTTGGTTTTTTAATCAAAAATTTGAAAACTAACATTAAATTAGTGACAAGCAATTAATCATTTAATATTTTAGTTCTTCAATCTGCGATGTTTTCAATATTCTTACAATTAGTTTAAACCTTCTGTGATTAAAAGCTTTTCCTTTCAATCCTGATTTTTAATTCCCTATTCTTCAATCATTTATAGATTATTGCCGACACTCATTTTTATGAAGTTTTATGTCACAAAAGCTTTGAACTCATGTAAAACATATAAATGTATTTGCCATAAATATTTCCTTATCTACTTCCGCTTTGTCTCTATAAAGCCGAGACCGCATTATGTAATATGAATCTATTTACTCATTATCTATAAGATAAAAGTTTTTTATTTCAACATTAAACGATAAATGTAAAACGTAAAAATTTGAAATGCGATCACAGAAATACTGAAATTAGAAAAGAATGAAAGATAATTTCTGCTGACCTGAACTTTTGTCTAGGAAATACGCAAGTAGACAGCGTAACACTGCCTGATGACTGACAACCAGGACATTTCCCTGTCTTTCAAGTTCCATAATCACTGGTTCCAATCGAGCCACTAAATCCTCGTAGCTTTCTCCTCTCGGATATCGATATGAAAATTTGTTTTGGTCCCTTGCCGCAAAATCCCCAGGATATTTCTCCTCTATTTCTTCGTACGTCATCTCTTCGCAGATACCCTGTAATTTTCAAAATGAATCATTGCATGAAATTTTTATTTGATTTTTTAATTCTTTCGCTTTGGAATATGGACGATCCTTTTTAAATCCTTATACTCACAGCATCAATTTCATTAAGAGCTTTCCACCTTTCCTGAGGTGCTTTGATATCGGCTGCAGTTTGAATAGTTCTTTTCAGCCAACTGGTCCAAACTCGAAGGCCCTGAATATCCTGCTCAACAATATAATCAGACAATGCTTTAGCATAAAGTCTTCCTCTATCGCTAAGATCAGAATCGCCACCGATTCTACCGTCCAAATTCATCACGCTCTCACCGTGTCTTGTGAGATAAATTGTGCGCGGTATAATGTGTATATTCATTAAATAATAGACTATTCTGCTTTGTATATGGCCCTCGTGTTTGTGAACAAGAACTTTCTCGCCGGTGTTGTAAATCTTCATGAAGGAAAGATCGCTCTCTCCAATTTCATCTAAGGGCTGATATTTCTCCCGGTAGTGCTCAATTCGAAGCATAAAATCTGCCAAGACCGCCTCCTTGTTCATATTTGCATAATCCGGACTGCTCACCTTGACCTGAAATCCAAAAATCAACCTATGTACATAAAATACTGATTCTGCACCTCTTTGGTTTCATATATGACTCGCGCGTGATTCTAATCTTTTGTATTGCGATGCGTTTACTATAGCTTATTTTTATGATCATCAAGGCTCATCATTAAAAAAAAGTTAGTTTAATGCCTTCACATTTCTGTACATTCGAAAGGATTCAAGCGAAACAAGTTTTATTACATATAGAAAACTGAATGGCATTCAGGACAAAAACGGAATTGATTCATATAGAATAGCATTAAAACGTGTAATGACATTGTAAGCCTTCCAATGCTCTCCTTCTTACCGGGCATTTTTAAAATTTTCTTACCTCCATGACATTTTGCTCAACGATCTCGGGATCGTTACAAACAGACTCAACGAAAAACAATTTAAAGCCCATCTTCTGGACGACGAATTCTCGAATCAAGTTTCTCCTCTCAACTGTGGAGTTGGTCGCATCGAAAACTGCAACCTCGCCATCTCCGGACTCCAACCAATGACAGACGTCGTTCAGGGCGTCTTGGGCACATTGTGTCCTAATCGCCATGGCTTGGATATTATCCGGTCGGAAAAAATCGTGACACTGGTAGGCCGTCGTCGCATGTCTCCTATATTCGCCTAAATTGAATACTTTCGTATTGATTCCAATCCAATTCAAATACCTGCACAGCTTCTTCGAGATGTAGGTCTTCCCTCTCGCTGGCAAACCTACCATTGCGATCACATGAGGTTTGTTTACAAAGTTGGCTCGTTCCCCTGAAAAATACGAGATCCTTAATTTGAAAAATTATTCAGAAGCAATTAATTGATTATTATAAATAAAACAGTTCCACTTGCCTAAGTAAAACTTATTTCAAAGCTTAATAGAAATAATATTCTTGTTATACTTGATTGATTCCCAAAAACAGAAGTACAAAATCAAATTTGAAATTAAACTCACGCATAAAAATGGAGATTTTAGGTTTCTTCGGTTGACACGACATGACTAAAGAAATTAAAGCTCTAAATTTACTGTTCACCTATAAAAGTTAATTTAGTGATAACAGTCTACAATCTTGTCGCACTCGACATTCAGAAATATTCTCGTGATTGATATGACAGCATCATGTGACAAAGTAATGTGCACTTAGTAATCTCAAACTTCCTAAATTAAATTCGATTCACTTTTTGAATACAAATTTAAATTTCAGGTGTAAAATTTAATTGGCAGACATTTATCTAATTCCTTAGATGGATCTTTCAAAAATTATTCGTTGCCAAGTATTTTGCGTAATGAAGCAAGTGTATTCTCGATAAATTGAAGAAGTTTTAAATAAATCAAGTCTCACTTCTAGATTATTTGTTCCGGTGACATTCAATGTTCGAGAGTGAAATATGTATATACTGCTCTTGTTTAATTCACGATATCTTCTTGAGTTACAACAATGAGAAGAGAATCGGATTGCATTGACTTTTATACCGCTGCTGACGATCACAAATCTTTATTCAGTTAAGATATAATTTCCTTTTACATTATGATTTTTAAGTATTGATAATATAATATTTAAAAATCTTTAAGGAATTTCAAAAAAAAAAAACCTAAATAGTTTCAAAATTTACATATCTTAAATATGTCTTTTTTAACCAGTACATCTGTTGAAAATATGGCATTCACAAGATTCTTAGTCAGTAGTATCTATATCTATGCTGAGACCTTCATAAAAATTACAAATGCGAATATTTTATATATATTTCCTCCCACTAAAAAAGTATTTAATTCAATCGCCAAACAAAAAAAATGTTTTTAAAATACACAACAATGGGCCAGAAAAATATATTTAAAAATAGTCTTTTAAAGTAATTTTTAAAGAAGTTCTGAAAAAGCGAATATTTCGATGAGAAAAATTTTTGTTCAAAGGTTTTTTCGTTGGATTTTCTCCTTCAGTGGTTCGAGTAGCTTGAACTTGAACGCATCAACGAGTTTTGTATTGTACTCTATAATCTTCAGGCGATTTAGTTACGTAGTTTAGTTTCAGGGGTTCTCAGATTGTGAAATTTAAAAGACATTGTCATTTACAACCCAAAGACTAAAAACTGGCTACCGGCCAATCTGCATTAGGCTGGCTCTAGCTGGAAATAATTCAAGTCTTGCAAATCCAATTTCTAAAGATCAAACTAATGATTGTTTCGAATGATTGTTCTATAAATTTCTAAATCTCTATCTGCTCTAGTCGCTGTATGCATTCGAGAAGAAGCGAAATCAGAATCCCAAAAATATTTAAAAACAACTATGTAATTTTATTTGAAACAAAAAATTTTTTGCTTCAAAAATAAATCCTTTATACTGGATTCTTCTCAAATGAGATTCATTTGAACTTAAAATTATTTCAAATTTCATTTCATTAAAGTACCTAGAGATTTTTCAAAATTTTATTGTAATTTTATATAATTTTACGTTGTATAAAAAAAGCACTCAAGAAGATATTTAGTTTATTCCGAACAATTTAGATAAGTACTTTGCTAATTACTCCACTTTTTATCAGAAAAGTTAAGGTACTCGCAAATTAAATTGTCGCAACTTTATGTCCGGAATAATAAAATTTTTTTTTTACTATTGCTGAAGTGATGTTTTCGTAATTTAGAAAAAAAAAAAAATATATAAAATTAATAGATTTGAATTTTGAAAAATGAAGGATTGTATTTGATTGAATTAAACAATTTGGCACCGCTGTTTAAATCGCAAAATATGTGATAGAGTTCATATATTGTGCATTATGTTGTATTTTATACATATGTATGTAAGAATTAAATGCATGCATATGAGCATATATATTTTCTTCGTTTCGCGTTTCATGGCGCCAATCCTTGCATTAGTCTCTTTTATGTATTTATAGATCGACAAATTTGTACTCAAAATTTAAACGTCATTCAATTTTAATATTATATATTATATTAATATTATTAATATTTTAATATTATGTTTCTTAAATTTTGATACAATAAAGTTAAAATTAAATTTGTAGTTTTATATGTTCTACAGTTCCCTTTTATAACATGTGTACTTAATTAAAAACAAATAATAAGCTTTTTGATATAAAATGTTGAAATCTTCATTTTTGTAGTCATGCGAGAATTTAAAATATGGCGCAGATCAAAGTAAATACTGTGTTTGTTAAATAACTATACAGTAAATTCAAGAATAATAAGAAATATTTGCATGTGTTACTTGTCATTTTTGCGAAACAAAAAAAAAACAATTGAAAACGAATTCCATTTTTCAAACAATTAGGAAAAGATTACAAAAAATGAAGTAAATCTATGTTCACTTTTATCAATAATATTCCATTTTCTTTAAAATTCAATCCGATTATTTTGAGGATAATTATCACAATTTCGAATATTTCTAACGAGTCATAATTTGTTTAAATAATAATGCGTGTGAATTAGAAGAAACTATATATGATATAATGACATATACAACGCACGTGGTGCATAGATACATATGTGATGTAAAATGTCAGCTGCTCCAAAAAATGGTACTCGAGAAACGTCAAATTTGTAAATTCTCGATTCGCGAAATATAAAATGAATAAAATTAAAGATTGCTTACCTCTAATGGGAAATGGCTTAGTTTGGATAGTGTCCGAGGTTGGCGGTGTGTATTGCATATCGATTTTGTTACCCGACATTGTAAAAGCTTGAAAGATTTAGCTAAAAAAACAATTTTTCGTAGGAATAAGAGTTATTGTCGGGTCAACAATCGTCTTCTGCTCCGAATCGAATTACGACTCCAATGTTTTTTAATTGTTGTTCAATTACACTTAGATTTAGAGGAGTTTCTAATTGCAGATTCACAAAATGCACTCTTGAACACTGAGGAGAAATCTAAAATTGGGGATTTTTGGGGCAATTAAGGACTCATGAATGTCATATTTAAATTTTTTTCAAGCCCTTGGAACTGTAAGTGATCTATAACGGAGACGGAATTTGACTTTTTCGTTACGACCAAACAGTGCTACAAGATCGCACTTGCTGGTAAAAGTCAACTAAAGTCCAAAGTTTCGTTTAAACCTTGACGGATTAAGAGAACGAGTGGGGAAAACAAGGAAAGCTTTCTAACCATTTAGAAGCTTCGAACACGATCACGCGACCCTTCGTGATATCAGGATCGTATGCATTGATATTCTTTGACCCCTTTTATTTGTGACTACATACATTATACATAAAATGAAATAAGTCGCCGGGTGCTCAGAAACTTATGTACGATCCTGTAGTCAGCTCAGCAGTGGGATTCCGAGCCCAAAATCCGAACGGATCTCTCTTTTTAACACCGTAGGATAGAAAGAGAGGTCCGTTCGGATTCGTGTGCTCGGAATCCCACTG
>CAJFCP010000059.1:2424226-2442221 GCA_904066005.1 Synergus itoensis | reverse complement strand
GGCAAAAGATATTATGTATTACTTATCTGGGGCTCTATTCTCGAGTTCATTCGAACAATTTACGTATGTATACGTATAGTGCTTCTATCTTACTCTTACTCACGTGATTAGAAAAAGACAAACAGTACATTCGTATACGGAAAGTTTCGAACGAACTCGAGAATAGAGCCCCTGGATTTTATCTTATCTTCTGCCGAAAGCCGGTTTTCATTTTATAATCTTTCTTTTCCCATCAAGTTATTTTCTCCATTTTCTTAATTTTTTTCGATCCATTGAAGCGTCAACAGAACTTCAAGCAACTTTGTCCTACACACCTGAAGTCAGTCCAAGTTGGTCCAAGTCACCTAACGACAATTTTAAACACTTGTTGCATGCACCTCTGTATGCACTATCCCCAAGTCCCAAACAAAAGTCAAACAACGCAGCAGAGGGCTAGGTGTTCAGAGTCAGGTGGCAGTCAGGTGGACCAGGTGGATTCGCAATGGCTTCATCGACTTCAACTAATAATACGAATGATAGTGGTAAGTACAAAAGGTACAAAATCTATGTGTAAAGTTAACCTCCAAATCTTTGCACTTCCAAACCACCGCAATAATAAATATTTTTCGCTAAAACTAGGCAAATTAGGCCATTTACTTTCGTCTGTATAAAACTGCAGAGAAGAATAGCCTAATTTTAACGAAAAATATTTATTACTAGCAGAAATTTACCCGGCGTCGCCTGAGATTATAATAAGAGATTTCAAATTATTTTAAGGAATTTCAATAATGGATTTTAAAAGTATTTGAAAGGATTTCAAACGGAGGTAAAAGGCCTAGTTTTAAAGAAAAATATTTATTATTGCGAACGAAAAATTGGGGAAACTAAATTGCTTTTTTTCTGCTAGACATCTTATATGATCAGTTTTTTTTTATGTGTATACATTTTGGCTTTTCGTAAGAGATAAACATGCTATATGTAAGCTGTGTAATTCTGTATATAAAAAAAGGATGTTTTCTGCATTTCATCAAAGTATTTCTATTGTTTTTGAAAATTTCTTATAATTTATCAAATAAATTAAAGTGCTGAGCCAAGAAGTACATGCAATTTTAGTTTTTTAATGTTATAAAGAACATAATAAATCATTATAATTCAAGCTGTTATCGTGGCCTTTGGCCTTGAGATTTTAAACTTTAGACAAAACAATGTTTATTTAAGCGTCAATTTATTTTACGATGATATTATACAACCAAAGGCCACAATAACAACCATTTGATTACATTTTGGGCCAACAATATAATACAAAGTCCATCATAATTTTTAATTAAAAAATATTTACTGCTGGAATATTGGTATTAATTTTTTTTCCTTCCTTTCATTTTCAGATGAATCAGTTGACATTTTCAACAACGGTTATGTATCCTTACCTTCTACTTCTTCTGACAGTTCATCTGTCAGCTCCACAAATTTCGCAAGCGTGGAAGCAATTCACCCAACTGATAACGACGAGTCTGATTTCCGAAGGCTCGTAGAGAATGATTCTCTCCTAAAAAATGCATCAAAAAATGATTCTTCTTCGATCAGTCGAGGCAGATCGCCATCTCTCATCATTGCAGCAGGCACTATCGAAGGTTCAACTACAAATAACTCCATAGAATCTCTACAATCAACAATCATAGATGGTGCCTTAGACTCTGATGCCTCTTTTTATTCACCAAGTGAAACTTTAAAAAATCCTGCTAATGACCTTTTGAATCAAAGACTCTCCTCAGAAGATGAATTCATAGACTGCAATTCTAATCCCGAATCTCAAACAGAAAATACATTTTCCAGCTCAAGTACAAAATATAAATCTCTTAATTTTGCACATTCTTCCAACCGCCGCAGCCTTCACTCTGAAAACAACAATACAATTTTCAAAGAAACTGATACATCTGCAAAATCTCAACCCTCTGAAAATTACGATTCCGGAATTGGATTGATTGCACCTTCTAATGTCGCGAGTAAATTCCCTGATCTTCAACGTCGCCTTGAATATTTGACAACTATTTTGGAAGAATCCTCTGTTTTGAGCACCTGCAATTCCAAAAGAATCTCCGGCGTTCAATTAGAACCTCTAATTGAAAATTTAAGAAAAAGTTCAACACTAAATTTACCTCAGACAGAACAATTCAAGGAAACTATTACAACTCTCGCACAGATATTGGATAAGTCTTCAATAGAAATTACTATCAATCAACTTGCTCAAGTTCTTCTCCACACTTTGAAAACTGATTATAATTATTCTTCGGAGCACTTGAGTAAATCTGAAAGTTGTTTTAGCTTTGCGGAATTCTCGAAGATAAGTGAACTCGACTTCAATAACACTGGAGTGGAGCTGAACTCCATCATGAGGCAACTTAGGAGTAATTATCGACCGGATAAAAATATAGAGAGCGAGTCTTCACCGGAGTGGCCTCCATCTTCAAGGTCCACAATGTCAAGAACTTCGAAAAATACTTGCAATCAAACTACAATTATACAGGGTTGGAATCGTTCTTGGGGAAGAAAGGAATATTTTCCCATGCCTTCATTCTGTAGTGTCGAATCTAACAAGGAAAATCGCAATATGAAGGAAACTAGTCGAACACAAACATTCACTGTTTCTCCAAAGAAAAACAAAGTTCGTTTTTCCCCTAAAGTTTGTCAGTTATCCTCTTTCAATAAATGTGTCGACAAACCCCAGAAAATAAAATACCCCGTAACTCCTCGCTTCAAACCTAATGAAGAAAAAAGTAATTCGAAGGATATTAATACTACCACTGAAAGCGAGAATTCTTTTTTACAATGGGAACGAAATATTGTCTATGAGGAGAGAAAATCACAAAGAAATCTGAGAAGTTTGTCAATGTCTGATATTGTATCAGAAGAATTTTTAACGACTGAGATTTCGGAGTCGATCAAATGCAATGAAAATCAAAAACTCCCGCAAAAGATTCCACGATTTTTTGAAAATAACATTCATGAAAGAACAAAAAAATACAGAAAGAGGAGAAGTAGGTCACTTGAAAATGAAAATCATCCAGTGCAGACAAACTTTGATTATAATAATGATTCTTCGAGAAGTAATATTAATAGGCCGTCCACTTCTGGAATCCAGAAAAAAAGATTTCCGAATTATCAAAAGAACAAAAATTCTTCGCAAAAAGTTACTGTTAGGATCGGAAATAGTTCTTCTGGAAAAACGACAGCGCCTAACAAAGTACAACAGAGAAAGGGTAAAAATGTTGCTAATTGGAAATCACCCAGTAAAAATTATCAAAGTAGAAGATCTGGTGGTGTCGATTCGAGTAACATTCCTGCAGTTTCTCAACTGAGAAAAGTCTTTTCTCCTGCTTCCAGAGAAAAAGGTATTATTTTTATTATTTACTAATAGAAATTTTCCCATCGTTTTCCCGGATTTTAAAAGAATTTTAACGGATTTCGTAGAGTTAGCTTCAAGGGTATGACGTCTGTTCGAAACACAGAGACATTCAGTTTTATATATTTTATTTTATTCAGGGTCCCTTATTTTAAATTGGAAAATTTCTTAACCTAATCTAAAATTTTACAGGACCTCAAAAACATTTAGTTGTGCCACGCATTGAGATAACAAAGTCTTCTCCAGAAAGAAATATGGATCAGAGCCCAAGTTCAATTAAGAAATTGCATTGCAGAAAAATCTTCCAATCAAAATCTCAAGAAAAAAAGTTGCCAAGGAAACCCTGGAAGCCTTAAATTTTCTATTGGTACAAGCATATTTTTTTTTAACTAAGATTTTATTAACTGTTACTATCTTTGATAATTTAATCTAGAATTTAAATAATTGAAAGAGGCAGGTACTTATATGTATTAGACTTACGCAAAGGCAGCTAAAATTTTTATTATATTGAAAGATTTTATGAAAATATGGAAAGTGTTTATATTGTTTTACTGTCTTAAATTTAAGAAATTATATTACAAACTTCACGTGCAAATTTTATATCTAGGATTTTTATCACTCGATGTCGATACTAGAATAAAAACAAAGTATAAAAAAGTAATTTTATAAATAGATTGTGTCCATACATTCCATACTTAAAGTTGATTAGACCAGAGCTCTCTAAATAAATTTTATATCAAAAAATAATGTATCCTTTAAGGTTTATTTTTTGTTGTCGAACTGATATAATAATAAATTAATTATCATTAAATAATATCTTTTTAATCATCTTAGAGATAACAAAACTAATGAATAAGTTCTCTTAAATTGTTGAACCTCCTGAGCATAAACATGATATAAGATTAACTTATTAAGGACATGTAATACTTTACCATAAGAGAAAATTTAGTTTACAACTTTACGTTTACAATAATAAATATTTTTTATTAAAACAAGGCCATTTATTTCAGTCTGTACGAAACGGAAATAAATGGCCTAGTTTTAGCAACAAATATTTATTATTAAGTGCGTAAAGTTGGTGAAACTAAATTTCTTTTGATGATAATTTTAATTTTAATTCTTGGCAGGTTCTTTGAGCTTCGATGTCCTTTAATTAAAAATAAATATATCGTTTTACTAAATAATTCTACATATTTAATGTTCTAACTATAATAACCTGACTGTTAAATAAATTCGTCATTTTACTTAAGCATTTGAATTTTAGAACCGTTAAATCTTAATTATTATATTAGAAACTAGGATTAGAAATTATTTCTTTTGAGAAATATAAACTTCTCTAAAATTTTATTCTATTTAATTACTAAAATCAATTTTCGTATCGATCTAAGAACGGATTTACAATTTCAGCAACTCCTTCAGGATTCACCATATGCAAATGATGTGTTCCTCGAATCGTATGAACCGAAAACTCCTTGCAATTATTCTGCATTATGTTGATGACATCTTTGAATAACATATCTGGTATTTTTGAGTCTGCTCCTCTCAGAACTAAATAAGGACACTTGATAAACTCAGCTAATTGTGTCAAAAATTCAGTAGTGTAACCTATATTCAAAGCGTTAAGTCTGACATTTGGGTCACGATTATAGAAATATGTTCCATTTTCTTTCCTTGTCGCACCTCTAATCATCAGCGTCCTGGCTGCAATTTCATTCAGAGATTCATTTGTACCTTTAATCCACCTTTGTATTGCAATTTCCTCTGTGTGACAAGGAGCTAGAGAATTTTTCTCTTCATATTCTAAAAATTTATCGATGTTTCTCGCAATCATTTTTTTTCTATTAAAGAATTTTGCGAAATTTAAAGATTCATACTGAAGGGCATCGATTGCAACGACAAATTCTGTCTCATCAGGGTAAAGAGAAGCGTAACTAAAACTAGCTAAAGCACCAGCAGAATGTGCAAGAAGTTTTACTTTCTTCCAGCCAAAGTGATGTTTTAGTCTTCGAATTGTGTGTACGTATAGAAAATCATGGTAGGGAATCCCTTTTGGAAGCCAGCTCGATAAACCGTGACCAGGTGCATCTATTGCTAAAATGGATCGATTTTTCAAAAGAGGAGCCAGCAAATCAAATGATCCGGCGTTATCCTGCCATCCATGGATGGCCAATATTGGTTGCTTGCTTCCATCACCCCACAATTTTCCTACAAATTATAAATTCAAGATCCAATAAATTGAATTTTGACGATTTGACCATGTATAAATCACGTGACTTGGTGAATATAACCATATTTCAGGTTTTCAGCCATCACAAAATCACAATAAAAAACTAACTATTAGATAAACGCGTAAATTGTATTTACCTGCGATAATACCCCATGGAACTTTGAATTGAACTTCCGTAGCCTCTTTCTTAGCAGTTTTTATACTTTGTTGAAGTTTTCGTTTGAAAATAGCTCTGATGTTTTTAATCCTACAAATACTTCTTGTGCAAATCATATCTAAAAAATTTATTTAACAATTTTGAAGCAATAAGGAATACATAACATTTTACATATAGGTTACGTATCACGTGTTAATCGTGTTAATCTTCATAGACGTATGACTTATCGTCTTATCGTAATTTTGATAGCTAAAAGGCGAGCTGCGATATATCTATACATATTATAACCTTGCGTTATAATATATTTGAATTGCTTCACATGATTAGGTAATCTAATTTGCTGTCAACTTCAGCTTATTTACAAATTCCAGCTTACATATGTATTTACAAATTCTTAAAATTATTGAAAGTCCTTGAAATTTTCTGAAATCACATAAAATCGCTTTATTTTCACGGATAATTTTGAAAATCTAAACAATATTGGCATTTTTGTTTTGAAAGGGGCGCTATGAAATTTTGTTACCGGCACAGTGACCCCAAATCGAGCCCCGTACTCTACTGCGCATGCGTCGCACTCGGTACCTGATTGGTTGCTAATCGCGCGCAATTTGAAATGCTAAAAAATATTATGCATTTCAAATTACGTGCGAATAGCAACCAATCAGATATCGAGTTAAACGCATGCGCAGTAGAGTACGGCACTGTACATCCTAACCTAACCTAACCTATTTTTATTAGAAACTATGTTCAGATTGTTCAGACACATCAGAGAGTTGTATATGGTGGTATATGGCAATGACAGTAATGGCAGTATATGGAGAAAATTCATAAAATTCGTGATATGTACCGTTACGTTATACAAAATGAAGTCGAGGAATAGCTTTTTTTAACTTCAACTGGTTAATGGTGATAACTAAAAAATACTTCTTTTAGTTGTGGTACGATAGTAGATGTAGAGTGTAGAATGGAAAGTTTGAGACCGAGAGGAAAATTCATTGAGAAGAAATAGGGATGGTATCGCCGTCCAAGGTACAGCATCCAGCAAGGAAAAATAATACTAAGGAAATCAAGGAAACTGGCAGAAATTCTCGTATGTTATCCACACTTTTTAATAAACTTTTACGCAATCGTCTCTGTATAAAAATAGTTTCACAGCCTTCACGCGTCCTCATACATACTTATTTTGTTTCATGGCAAACTTTTTAAGTTAATATGATCGTCTCTTTGTAAATTGCTTTGTATTAGGTTCTATATATTTTTTAATTTCTTGGAAACTCTGATAATAATAGGGAAAATGTCAAACTTAAATTCCTTAATTTAAAGGTTATGGTCGTTTAAAATTTTCTAAAGTTTTCCTACATTTAATTTTATTTAACTTATTTTGAGTAATTAATGCTTGTGTTAAAACTGGAAGTTATATAATTGGTTTAAAAATATTAATTACACCGAAAACAATTGACATTAATAAATATGTTAAATATTAAGATTTTAAATATCATGATGATAAAATTTTTAGATGAAAAATGGTAAATTTGTATGTTTTATTTTGAAAAATTTAGATGCTGATATAAATTTATTCTTTACAGTCAGTCGATTGCAGCAGCAAGTTCCCAAGCCTAAGCTACTGGAAAAAAAGAATTTTTACTTGGATATTAAGAATCATGCCCTTTCAGCCAAGCTAGAGGCAAAAATCAAAGAATGCGGAGGGGTGAGTCAAATATTAAAAACAATAACATTTCTCAAAAATCGAAATGGAATTGAATCATTCAAAGTTTTCAAATCATTCCATATTTACAGAGCTCTTTGAGACTTCAATCTCACAAGGATTCTATTGTCATAATTCTCTTTCAGCAGAATTACGTAATTTTTTGCAGTCTCCGATTAAATATATCAACATGAAAAAAAGTAACCACACAAACATAATATTGAACGACACTCAAACGTGATTAATTCAAAAATAAATTTTCAAGCATGTATGAAAAACACAACTTGTGTTTTGAATGTTTAAATACTCTTCGACATTTGGTTATTCAATTCTTTTTCAAATGAATTTTGAACAATTGCCTAAGATTTATTTTGTAAATAGTATATTAATCAGGAATTTTAAGTCAGAATTTTGTTTTAATTCTTCTTAAATTGAAGTCATCGATTTTTACCTAAAGTGCATTTTGCATATAATGAAAAAAAGGGCAAACCAGTATTCCCGCCTTTTCCCATTTCAGCTATACTCCCATTGTCATAACTTCTTCTAGATATATCACTATACGATTTTTAAATTTTGATTTTGGAAGCACATTGTTTTTGATAATTTGATCGGATTTGTGGAAGTCAATATAAAATCGCAACGAGATCTTTGGGGTGAACGTCCAACTGGTGAACTCAAGAGTATTTCGCTAAATTTAATCGCAACTCTTGGCGAAGGAAGGAGAATGGACTATAGATTTGTGCCCAGACTCGCCTCACTGTTGCTACGCTGCGGGGGCTCCGCCCTAAATTCCAAAGTCACGCGTACTTCATCGCATATCATGTGAAAACGCTCGATAAATATAATAACTGGAAAATCGCCGGGAAATCTGGTTTTTGTCATGGTAGAACGTTTTCCGGTTGTGATAAACAGATTAGAGATTGTTACAGAAAGGAACAACGCCATCACGCGAATGGTGTCAGAAGCTTCCAATTATACCAAGTATCTTATTTTCCAATATTCAAAAAGGTTTTTTAGATTTTGTAAATCGAATGCTCCTTTGATTGGGATTTATTAATTTTTTCATATTCGGTACATATTTGAAATTTTAATGTGACAATTTTAATGAAACTTGAATCAGTCGTTCGTTAAAAGTATATCATATTTGAAGATTAAAGTCTGTATAATATTACAAGTTGAAGTACATAATTCAATATTATATTGGTTTTATAATTCACTTTAAAATTGAAAAAATATTTATTTGAAGAGCCTAAAAGTGTTGAATTTCGAACTGGAATCATATAATGTTGTATCTTTTTGTATTTTAATATTATTAATTGTTCATGCAATGTTTGTTGCGCGCTGTAGTTCAAAATGTGACCCAAAACAAACTACTGGAAATATTCCCTTAAATTTCTTATTTCGGTCATTAAACCCGGAAACATTTCCCAAAACCACTGACTTGCTTGTGTTGACAGGTGTTGACAAACAAAATCAACAGACATCGAGCGCCATCTTGCCATTATTTTTAAACCTAACTCCCATTTACTCCCACCCATTTTTTTTATCTCGGAAAATTAAAAACCAGGGAAACGCTTTTCGGGAAATGATAAACAATTTTCCCGCCCGTCAATTTGCTGGCCCGAGTCAAACCCGAGTTTATTTTCCCTATAGAGAAAAGGTGGGTAAAACCCAGCGCCTCCTCCAGGCCTACTAAGTAAGCTGTGAACGGCGAATGGCCATTTTGTACGTGACAGTTTCGTGAGCTCCGTGCGTCTCGCTCTCATTTCCGTGATTTTCGTTGTGAAGAAAATGTTCTCCGTGTTCCGAATGCTCTTCCCCGTTCCCTGAAATTCTTGTGGGGTCAAGTGACTTCAAAAAGTCAATCTAACCGGCTTGAAAGACGAGTATCATCATCGCGAGTATTGTGCAAACGTTTTGGAGTTTCGAGAACGCTTGACAGTAGCCTGCCATCGAAGACTCTTTCCAGCCTCGAGTAAGTTCGCCTCGACAACGCCTGCTTTTAATTCCATTTTTCCGACTCCCAATGTTCAATTATTAAAGTCGACACCACGTGTTATCTCTGGGGTTTGATCGACATTCGGAGCATCTTTGACGGGTATGTGTGCGTGTATAATTAGAACACAGGACAACAATGCGACGACCATTGTTGAGCGGCTGAAGCAAACATCGTCGCCCGACGACGATTCTGGGAATAAAATTCCTAGAGTTAAAACTCCATCTTAATAGTTCGCGCACTCGATCACCTTTCTTGCTAACCTTGCTAACTCACAAAATCCTCGACCGCGTCAGCGTAATTTAAACTAAATTTAAACTCCCTTCGCCCTGATTCCCCTCCGGTGTTTAGTTTTCGGCATTCTTGGTTCATTCTATCAAGGAGAAGGAGAATCTAAAAGGACTCGGTGTTTTTTTCTTCACTCACGTGTGTTTCCTTGAATTAATTTTCCTTCTTGTTTCTCCGGTTGTTGGTTTATTCTACGTTACGTGGCTTTGATTACTAAACCGCAAGCATGCGCCACCTACTCCAAATGCACCGATGGACTACTTTCGCCAAGACATTTCTTGCACTCGTTACTGCTCAAAATATTTTTGCAACGTATTTAATTTTTCAGCGTGGAAAGCGATTGCGAGAGTTGTTGCAGTTTCAGTTTCAGTTAATTTCGCTGTGACGAAAGTTCCGAAAGTTAGGAGGATTGTGAAGGATTTGTTTTGATCGTTTTGATTACGCTGAGTTCAAGGTATCTAGCGATTCCGAAAAACCGGAAATTTAGTGTACCTTGAGAAATTAAAAATTGTTTTAAATCTAAATGTTTAAAATATTTTTATAACTGGAATTTAGAAATGAAAGTTCGCTAGGCACCTTGTGAGTTTATGTATTTGGTCTGTGAGATTTGTCTAATCCATAAGAGGTGAAATCGTTTTCAAGGAAATTTTAAATATTTCTGGATAGAACTTTGCTTTTCAGTAACGTAAATTAAAAGTCCTGGTCCTTTTCGATAATCTCAGACCTCAGTCTAGTTCTTGTTTGAGATTTTCTAAAGAAGTGTAGCATCTTCATGTACATACAATATTTCTTTGGAATCTTCCTCAATACTCTTACTTTTTCAATCTTTGCAAGAATGAAATTTCATCATCATTCATTTTTTAGGATTCTGAATTATAGTTTTTCAGTTTCAAAATACTTTAAAATTTAAGCTCCCTGTCATTTGTAAATTTATAAAATTAGTTTCCCTGGTTGCTTCTCCATTTACTATAATAATTTTATTTTAAACTTCTAATTTTATTCCTTTTGTTTTCTTTTTGCAGACGGTTGAAGTGTTTTTAGTAAGGAGCGTCGATATTGTGATCAGTGATAGAATCGATAAGTCAGGACAGACAAATTCAGATAAACGCAAATGGGGTTATGCCAGTGGAGGGAGCGGGGGGCCCCCCTCGCTTCGGAGCATAGAGGTCCCAACTCCAACACGGACTCCCCCCACACCTTACTTCAATGCTGATGGTCCCCTTTCGAACTCCACAAATCTACGGGGTCAACCTACCCAAAGAACTGTGAGTGCATTCCCTTTTATTGATTCACTTTTCTCTGTTAATTCAATCAAATTCTGGGCAATCCTTATACATACTTTTTCACTACCATTTACTAACGAATTGTCCTGTTTTTCTTTTTATACAGAAATCGCGAGCGGATGCAATGTTGGAGCGTGCTCTGATACAGCCCCAACAATGTTCCGTGGATCCACTTAAAAACGCTCAAAGCTGGAATATTCCCATTTGGGCCCCCGAGAAACTTCAAGCGTGGTTGGATAAAATCTACTTATCCCATAAGGATACAAGTAACCTCAAGCAGGGTAAACAACCACCCCCAACCAAGAATCTAAAGGTCAAAGTCTTGAAGTCGCCTTTCATCAAGTTTGAATCTTATCACAGGTGAATATTTGATGTGAAAGAGATGATCTGATTTGTGAATGATTTTAAGATCCGAGGATTTTAATTGTGAGCATTCCAAGCTTTAAATTTTTTAAAATTGCTTAAAATTTCTTGAAATTCTGTGGAACTCTTTTGGAATTCTTTGAAATTCTTTATTACCATTTCAAATCCCTTGAAATACTTAAAAATATTTTTAAATGTCTCAAAAGTCTTGAAACTCTTATGAATTCTTTTAAAATTCCTTAAAATCAGTTGACAGCTCTGATCTCGATTCTAAAATACAGGTGGCGAATACAAATTGAACCACAATAGGCGGAGAGAATTTTGTTTCAAATTTCAAAATTGCGAAAATCTATTTTCGATATAATCGCAAGCTCTTTTTTATGATAGGGTTTATAACATGTTCTTTTTTTCTCTTTTTTTCAGGGATACGAGGCCTGTCTTTTTCGAGTTGCCGTCTTGGCCAAGAATAAACTTGGACGGAGAACCAGGTTCCTGTCCTTTTGGTACAAAGCCACGCAAGAAGAAGGAAGCTTCTATAAGCAAAGAAACTAAGGAAAACTGGGAGGCTACGAATTTAGCAGGCAAGGAAAAGGGCAAAGAAATGACACGTAGGCCTCGTGCCACAGCAACTCGTGCTCGCAGGGCGGAACAACTGGTTGCTGGTTACTGCGAAATTTGCCGCTCTGAATACAGGGATTTGACAAAGCACGTACAAAGTGATCAGCATCTAAATTTTGTCCAGAATGATGACAATTTCCTCTCTTTAGATACACTCATAAGCACCGGTGCAAGTGTCGAGGCTTTTTTAAAGCTAAACACTTCAAACGATGCAAGACAGGACTGTAACTTATTTCCGAACGGCGATCACAGTCTTCGCAACTCGGTGTTGTCAGAGAAGGTGGAGAAGTCGCCAAAAGCAAACTTAAAGAATTTCGGTGTAGAGGAGATCAAAATGGTGCAGTGCAATGGTGCGCGTAGGAATCTTAATCTGAAACTGGACTCCCCGCACAATCTACGAACCCGCACGAAACACGAAAGTGGACATTTACTAAGATCTAAGGGCAAACCTTGGCATGAAGTTGAAAAGAGTAGCGAAAAATTATACGATAAATTTGAGGGCTTTACCATTAAAAAACGCGCGAAGGGTACAATTTGGATAGAGGAGGATGACTCCGAGGATAAATCCGAAGATGAAAATATAAAAGATGCGAATGAGTGCAATGAGAAGGTATTATTAGATCTTAATGAGCCTGTATTCAAGAGTCATCGCAAGAGCAACGGTCACTCTGAATCGAACAATTTTATCAAGAGGGAGAACAATCATATTCCAGAAATTGATAGCAAAAGGAAGAAGGATTTGAGTCCTAGAATAAACGGTCATGAGCCGAACGAGAATGTATCCCACAATGTCAAGAAAGATTTTTCGGTGAAACCTGCGTCGGGCAAAGATTCTCCGGTGAAAGATCTCAACGGCGAAATGGGCAAGTATTTGAGCAAAGAGGATAACAATGGAATTGATCTTTGTTCAAACGATGAGGAAGAGGAGAAGGAGTGTCGGGGTTTTAAGACACCGAGTCAAGAAGAAAAAGAATTGAAAGATTCGAAAGTTGCGAAAGATGAGAAGCCAAGAAGTATCAGATTTGCTAGAAGAGGAGGTAGAAGTTGTAGGGGTCGTCAGCGGCTCTCGGTAGAAGAAAGATTGATAGAAGATAATCGGGCCTACTACAAAGTGGAGGTTCTCGGAAGCAAGTTGAGGTCGAGTGCGATTCCGCCGAGTTTGCCTTCGAATCTCCCAGTAAAGGTAGTGAAAGAAGTTGTTGAAGAAGTGAAGAAAGATGAAGGTTCTTCGAGTGAAAAACCAGTTGTGGTACGTTTTAAGCGCGTACGAAAATCGGAACTTTCTTTGCTTAGTGATGAAGCCGAGTCTTTTATGTTTGGAGAACCGAGACGAGATGATTCCAGCGAGACAAGCGAGGGTGACCAAAGCAGCGTTTTGCCAAAAGATACTGAAAGTGAGCGAGAGGATACGATAAATTCTATTGATCTCAGCTCGCCTTGTAACGCGACACTGGTGAAGCAGGAAGTCATGGATGATTCTCAGGATTCTGGGAATGTGGGTCGAGCGAGGAAGAAGAGGCGAACTCAGGCGGAAGCACTGATCAAGGATAACGCGGATTATTACAAGTTTGAAACTCCTGGAAGTCGGTTGAGGTATCAAGCACCTTTGACGGGAATTGAAGACTTGGGGAACGAAAAGATGGATGAAGAGGAGTGCAACGATGAAGAGGATCCAAATGATAGATTTCTTCCTTCGAAACCTTCGCCAGAGATTGAGAAAATGCAGTTTTCTTTTGAAGCAATACCGAGATCGGAACCCTGGTATCAAACTTATCAAAGACAGGATGTAGGGGAGGAATTTTGGCATTACTTTAGCGATTCCGATGTTCAGAAGCCCTTTTTGTTACCTTATGAGATAGATAATTTTCATGAAACTTTGTTAAAAAGGCTTCAAAAGAGTGATGGCAGAAGGAGGAGTCGAGGTAGAGGTTCGGGTGCTGGACGATCGCCGAGGAAAAGTCCGAGATGCCACGCATCGACCCTGGCGATTATGTCGACTATTATTAGGAAGAGGGAGCAGCAACAGCATTCGCCGAATTTGAGTGCTATTGTTGAGGAAGAAAGTCAGGTGAAATTGGAACCCATTTCGAAGAAGGAAGCAAAACAGAAATCTGATGTTGATGAGGATCTAAAAGAAATCGCGAAGAATATTGATCAGATGTTGACTGCGGAAGATTTTCAGGTAAATAAAAATTTTTTGGTTTTTATGAAGTCGATTTCATATGAAATCAGACATTGAGTCGATAGTCATGTCACGAAATTATTTGGGTCTGATATATATTGTTTTCCAAGGAAAAAAAAATATGTGTTACGTATTTTTTTTGACCAAAAAATTTTTTTTCGAGAACTTATAGATGTTTGAAGATTTACATGTACCTATTGTGGAAAAATTAACAAAAATTTTTTTAAAAATGGTGTGTATTAATTAATATTGCAAAAAGCGTCAAATTTCAATGTTTTATAAAAACATCAACAGCTGTCAAAAAAAATGAACACTTCTTTTAATTTCTTGGGCTCATTTTTCTATAGAATCTCATAGACTTATTTAAATAATTGTACAATTATTTTTCTGTATTTTACAAAAATAAAATTTTATAATTTTAAAATTTCAGCTACAGGACGTAGATGCTTTTGAGGACTTTCTTTCACATACAGACGAGACAAACATGGAGGAAACTCAATTACCAAAGGGCGCACCAGTGAATTTACTAGAATTACTCGAGAACTGCCACGAACTAGCTCCGTGCTTCGAAAACTCATCATGTGCGAGTTCCGATTGTGGCGAAGGAAACGGAGAATCTCCTCTGAAACGACGAAAGCGAAGGAAAAACCGAACTGGCTGGCCAGGGAACAAACTCCGGCGAAAACTCCACACTAAGCAAATGGCAGCCTACGAAAATGAAAAAAGGTCTGAGGGAACCTCTCAATTAACATCAGTAAAAGAAGAAGTTTGTGAGAGACTTCAAGCTCCCAGCAGTGAAGCTCAGAGTGACAGAGATATCAGGACTCCAGAAAAACGTGCTTCCAAATCCTCCGCATCGTGTTCATTCAGTGACTGTGGAGAAAGAAGAAATCGATCTGCCGACACTCCAGATCGAAGGAGTCAGAGTTCCGAAGATTCCAAATCCGGGAAGACAAGGGACGTAGAAGCATCCGAAAAGGATGAAATTCTATCAAAAAGGGAATCCAAGGGGAAGAAGGAACTTTCTTCCGAAACAGAGGACCTTTTATTGCAAAAGGATTCTTCGAAGAGCCGGAAGGAGACGTCTTCGGAAAGCGAGGAGATCTGCCAAAGGGACTCGTCCAAGCTGAAGATAAATTCTTCATCAGAGGAGGAATTGTCTTGTGTTAAGAGAGACTCCTCGCAAACTTGTTCCAAAACCTCTGAAGGCTCTTCGGGGAACGACGAGAACTTGAAAACTGGAAACAAAAAAAGTCACCGGCTCCCAACCTCCTCCTCAGATAGGGAAAGTCTCACCAGGAGAGCCATGCGGAATAATGTCTCTCCGAGAAAGCGTAACATGACAAAAGCTCTGATTAGAAGTCGAGGTCGTCGGAGAACTGCAGGGTCTTCCGAGTCGCATGTAATAACTTTTAAAACCAAGTGCCTCTCTAAGTTGAGGCAAAAAATGTCTAGAAAAAGATCTGTTGTGAGGGCAACTTCGCCCTTGGTTCTCGACGATGAGAATTGTAAGAAAAACTCTTATGTAAATATTTCCCCGAGAACGAGGTTGAGGAGGGTGAGAGGTGGTATCTCGTCGGATGCTGGTGATGTCGACTGCGCACTCTCAGAACGGGTCAACTCGCCGGTCGTGGCGCCAACAGATTTGCAAAATAGGCGTTCGAGCATCGAGTTTCAACCCGTTGTAAGAGTGATGAAGATCGAAGATCAAGTCGACAGGGACCATAGTATTCTTTCAGTCGCCGTAGCAAGCAATCGAAGGTTAAGAAGTTCCGGTTCTTCCCCTAAATCAAGTCAACCCCCGAAGAAAAGGTTTAAAAGTGGCAGGGGCCATTTTGGTCGTTGGTTGAAAACCAGTTGAGGAATTTGAGAGGAAATAAGTGTACCTCGGACCAATTCCGATGAATATTAATCTGCCCCGACTGACTCTTTCATTTGGGATCGTCCGTTCATGTACATTGTGTACAAATGGTATTTGTGTATCTTTAGTATTTAATACCACTGACACCATAGTTTAGTGATATTATAATTATTATATTATTATAATTGAGTATAATTATAGACTTATTAGGCGGTAAAACCGAAAATCGCTAAACTGTACATTCTTTAGATGCGGTCTTCGCGTACTTTGAACTCTGTACTTTTCTTTGTTTTTATATTAACTATATGTTGGCAGCCAGAGTTGTGCTAATGAATTTTTTTTGTATTCATATAATACATGGTTTTTAAAGTAGACAGTCTTTCACGTATGAGATTTTAGAGTTTTGTGAAACTAAGAGTTACAACGCACGATTTTCGTTCTTTTTGTTAGAAGTTTTTTTTTATACACGCAAGACTGCAGTCAGCTTTACAATAGAGTAATCATTTCTTTTTTTAGAGTTCACATACTGTATGTAATATTCTATTTTAAATTCCATGTAAGGAAGCACCTAAATATTTTATTTGAAACAAAGGATACTGTAAGTCTCGAGTTCGAAAGAGAAATTATTATTAAAAAGAGTACGAATTTTCCATAATATTTACTCTTGTTATTAAAATCCGTCCATTACCTTTTTTATTTTTTAAATTTATTTATTTGGCTGTTTTTTAAAAATAAAGACTGAATTTAATTATTCGAAAATCTGAGATAACTTTCATTTATTCTATATATAAAGTAGTATAAAACCATTGATCAAATTTAATAATATAATTATATGTACTTTATTATTCAAATATGTATATCTTGTTTTTAGTACAGTGGAATTCAAGTCAGCCCCTCTCGATCTTTAAATGATTTTTTCAACTCCATCATTTTCTTCTGTCTTCTTTTCCTTTCCATGGAACTTTTCTCCATTAAGATTTTCTTCTGATTTTCTATAGAGTTTTCCCCATTCAGCAAATTGTCCAATCTTGTAACCATGATTTCTCGAGCTATTTTCTTATTTTGTAGTTGACTTCGAGTTTCGTGGCATTTTACTACTATACCTGTAGGTTTGTGCTTCAAAACAACACAATTTGATGTTTTGTTTGTCGCCTGGCCACCTGGACCACTTCCTCGAACAAATTGCTCTTCAAGTTCATTTTCATTGAGTATTGGTACTTTCGAGAGATCCAAGTGCCTTTTATAAGACTTGAAACGAAGCTGAATAAAATATACGTTTTTCTGCAAATCATCAAGGGGATGTGAAAGATTCCTCGAGTTTTGTATTGATGTTTGGTAAAGAATTCTATTAAATTGCAGGGATAAATACCACAAAAGTTTCGGAAGTTTAGGAAACATTTTCTAAACTACACTCCTGTTTTTCAAAAGAGCGTGCCCTTTCTGAAATAAAAAAAAGAGAAAGGTTTTAGATTTATTAAACGTTATTTAAAGAATTATAAGAGCAGGGAAATTTAGTGAAATTCAGAATTACAATAAAAAAGTGAGGTTAGGTTTCTAATAGCATCATATATGTCATTAATACTCTTAATACTTCATTAAAATTACCTGTATTTGGAAATCGATACTACTCTTGTCACTTAATTCTTTATTTTCCCTAAAAATTTCCCTAATTCGGGACTGGAAGTATTTTTTATCCGTATATTTTAATTCTTCCCCGTATCGCAAGATATTTTTGTAGAGCCTTAAAACCTCGGTTCTCATTGTTTCTTTGAAAATTACAAATGCTATTAAAGAACACTTCAGTATTAATTACACCATACAATTAATCAATCATTTAGATTTTCGAAAATTCACTAGTAAACAAAATATTATATAATCATTAATAAACTATATATGTAACGTAATATGTACACATGTACATACGGCATGTATGCTA
>CAJFCP010000059.1:2403008-2419226 GCA_904066005.1 Synergus itoensis | reverse complement strand
CATCCTCACGTCGAGATCTACGGGAAATTGTACCCCAAATTTATCAGAGTCAGTGAATAATTCTCGACCTAAACCAGACCAATTCTTCGTTATCATCCCAATTTTATGTTTGTCGTCCAAGGATCGAATCTATATTATAAATATTTTTAAAACAAATTAGTTAATGCAGTTTTGTATTGATTACTTCGTATTTTTAAACAAATTTTTTTCTCACCTCATACTCAACGTCACAGCTACATTGACACAAGAATGCTGGCCCTTTTATAAGAAGAACAGCATTGCCTAATTCGTTGTGAATTGTGAAGGAAGGTCGACATAAATTAAAATTTTGTGTTACTGATCCAAGCAAAATTTGATTTGATGTCACTGATACTTCCTGTGATGTATAAAATATCTTATTCCTTTTCATTTATTAAACTATTTTTTTCATAAAATATTTCCACACGTTTATAAGGGTTCCAGAGTAGTAAATACTTAAAAAGGTTATTTCTATTTTCTTACCGATAAACAGCAGGTAAAGGGTCTATTTATTCGGATCACTTCTCTGTTGTTTGCGTCTAAGACAATGAAATCGCATGGTCGAACTTTTCCTAAGCACAAACGTGTACAAGCATCAGATTCTTCTGTAACGTTGTACAGAATTTGCCCCCTTGCATTTAAAATTTTATATTTATTTCTGGTCTCCCAACCGGTGAAAGCTAAA
Organism: Synergus itoensis; assembly: GCA_904066005.1. NCBI lineage: Eukaryota > Metazoa > Arthropoda > Insecta > Hymenoptera > Cynipidae > Synergus > Synergus itoensis. The sequence goes on along the minus strand of CAJFCP010000059.1, from coordinate 2,418,523 downwards.
AAGCAATGACATGATTTAATATATGTACTAGATTTAATTTGATTTTAGACTCAAAAAATATCCTGCCATAAATAAAACTCAAATAAATAAAAGCCAAATTCGACTCAGATATACAAACCTTCAAGCATTTCCACCTTTTGGTCCACAAAAAGATAATCGAGGTGAATAAGGGACTCTAACAATGGTGGGCATGTCATGTTCACGTTGGACCACCCACCTACAATTTTACAAATCACAAATAATGTCAATGTAATTTCTATTAAATTATATATTAAATAAATATTAAATAAGACCGTCAAATTTTAAAGCCTATTTTTCTACCACGTGTGGATTTTTATCTACTTACCTGAGGGCGCTGTTGGTTGTGTGAGATGTACTATTTCTGGTATGGGAGACGACATTTTTTATGTTAGTACTGCAGACAAAATTGTTGTATATGAACTTATATCGGTTTAGGAGTTCTGAACAATGCCACCTAAGAAAAGAGACGAAATTATTTTATTTAATTGTGAAATAAAAATAATAGATAACTATATACGGCTTATATTATAGGATGATTGTTTAATAACACAACATATAAGATCATATGGAATATATAATAGAAAGCAAATATAGACCTTGGAAATTGTTTTATTATCTTCTTTATTGCGTTAAACTATAAAGCAAAAACATACCAAACTACTAGGCGTCTCACGCAGCTGTGTCTATTTTGAACTTTTCGTTTATAAAACTCATGTGAGTGGGCGATCTAATGAAACGAAAGGAAAGAAATAAAGCACATGCGTTTATGTAATAATTTAAAAGCAATTCCTAAGTTAACATATAGGCTGAATAATAAAAAATACTTATTTCTGAGTTACACAATTCAAAAATTTTTAGTAATAAATAAAATTATTATACTGTTATAAATTGAATTTATCAGTACGTCAGTCAGTCCTGTCGGTTTTTCAGTTCATTCTTTCCCCCTTCTGTTCTGTTTAAGCTCGAAATTCCATTCTCCATTTTACTCAACAAAAATTACAGATAAATATTTTTTCGCTCTGTAGCGCTAATCATTTTTCAAATATAAGACTGCATACAAAGCGAAAAAATATTTAATTTCGATACTTTTTACATAAAATGAAGAATTCAAAATCTAACTTTCAAAATGAATATTTTCATTTTACTTAAAAAATATTTGAATTAGATATTTTAACGCTCTGTACTCATAATTCTAGTTAAAAATTGATTAATTCTACAGAGGGAAAAAATTCCAAATTTAATATTTGTTGAGTAAAATGAAGAAATCGAATTTTTAGATTAGAACTTGGCTGCTCGAACACCCTTAATACTTTTCAAATTCTCATCATATGAGAAGGTATATTGCTTTGTTTTTTTTTTCCTCTGAGAACTCAATTTTAAATCCTATAGTGACAATTGACAGCATTTGAAGGTAACATATAGGATATAGTTTCAAACTCCATCAGCTTTAAAAAATTAAAAATCTAAAAGATTCCCGCCCAAATAATTATCATACGGTAGTAGCTACTAGTTTAAACCGATTATCGATTCAACTATTGCGTGTATTTCGAGAAAACGCTTTTTTGTTATATTGTTTCCACCGACCATCATAAAACGTTAACAAAAAAATCCAAAAATTACTCAAATTTTACATTTTAATCAAAGTTATTTTTGTATATCTGAATGAAGCAGAGTAAGTTAACCTTGAATTAGCTGAACTTCGAATTAGATCAAAATCACTCCATAATTCTAAATCAATAAATGATGCTAAAACAAGTTGTCAGACTTTGACAACAAAGACTTATACGGACTCCGTCATCTTTTGTGAACAAAAATCGTCATCATTACTTACTTTTTTAAAATTAATTATATCAATTATATTAATCACGTCTACGTGCTGCACACAGCCAGGCCACTCCCATAATAATATATATGGTACCAATGTACTATATTATATAATTACTTCGTGATTATTATTATTATTGTCGCACTTCTTCCATTACCTCCGTCATTTCACCCTGATTCTGTCATCAAAAAAGAATGGGTGGTGGAAGGAGGTGGAAGTGATCAACACAAAAAATCTTATTTTACATATTATCAGTCATAAATATTGTCATAATATGTAAACAAGAACACATATTTGGTTAGCAAGTTAGCTTCAACATCAATTGTACTGTACTCTATGCTCTACCCGCTTGGCTACCGTTCCCTGCGCGCGCAGCGCGTGTTGGTTTCCCACTGGAGAAATGCTACCATTGGTCTATTTTGAATCGCGCGCCAGATTGCAGCCAATGGCAGAATTTTTCCAGTGAGAAGCCAACACGCGCTGCGCGCGCAGGGAGCCAACTTTGAGAGCACTGGCCAACTATTCTTTAAAATCGGTTGGCAGCTCTGATCTCGATTTTAAGTAGAGGCGACAAATACAAATCCAACAAAGAGAATGTGGTTTCAGATTTCGAGTTTGTAAGAATTTATTTTTGCACTAAGCACTTTCCTTTTAAAACTTTTAAAACAACTAATAACCTCTTCTGTATTTTAAATTATGATATTAAACAACTTTAACTCCATTTAATATTACAGCTCTTTTTATTACTCGCACGCCTTTTTGTGTTTGATCAAGCACAAAAAGGCGTGAGATATACATATACTTAATTTTTGAAAGAGTGAAGTTATAAACAGTGCACACTTTCTCGAAGAGAAGTAAATAAATTATACATTTGAATAACATAGTTTTATCAAAAAGTAAAGTTCGATATACAAATCGTCACTTAAAAAATATCTTTATACATATGTAAACTTTAAATCTTTTGTATATATGCATAATTAAAACTGTGAAAGAGCAATGATATGAATAATTCATTATCACAGATTTAAAACTGTGCAATGAGGTACAAATGTAGATTTCTATACAGATCTTTGTAAAGCTTTATACAAATATAATATAGCAATCGAAAACGTATAAAATAGTATTAGTAAATATTTGTGATGCTAATACAGTTTAAGCTACTTTTTAAATATGAGCCGCATTTAAACCGATAAGTATACGTCAAAAAACTTCAGAGTATATTACTGCTTATATAAATAATAAATATTTTGTTGTGTGATTCGCGCACGCAAAATATATGTAAAAAAATTTTTTCGACTTACAAAACTCAGATATAATGTGAATTCATATAAAATTATAAAAAATTTAAATGTTTACTTTATGATGTCAAGAAGACTGGCAATAAGAGTAGCTAAATCTGTGCTGCTTTACTTTTCCTAGAACAGGAAATCCTGAAAAATAAATTATTATATCCAATAAATTGTACCCATATAATTCAATTTTAAAGTTGAGTAAAATGAGGAAATCAAATTTTGGGATTAAGAATCCAATATACGCTTAAAGCCTACAAAAAGGTAGAGTACGTAGCAGAGTAGTAAAGACTGAAGACCCAAGTAAATAAAAGCCAAATTCGACTCAGATATATGTACAAACCTCCAAGCATTTCCGCCTTTTGGTCCACAAAAAAATAGTCAAGACTTAAGGTGAATAAGGGACTCCAACAATAATGGATATGTCACGTTCACGTTGGTCCATCCACCTAAAATTTTACGAATCACAAATGAACTCAATGTACATCGGAATGTTAATAAATATTGAATATATTAATAAATTTTGTAAATTATACTTTCTTTATTATTCAGATAATAGAAAGAAAATTTTAATTTAAAAAATTGTTAAATGAACTAACATACAGTCATCTCTTATAGTAGATTTATTACAAAATTAAGGCTATTTATCAGTTATCCGATCTCCATCTTACATCAGCATTTTTTCTATGCAATATCATTTCTATACTATTTACATTTTACAGAGTTTGAATAATCGATACATGACCTTAATTAAGATTGTTGGATTCAAGTTCTAATTTAAAATTTAATCTCTCCTTTTCATAACAACCTCAAGGTTTGCTCTTCTTCAGTTAGAAATCGTGAGTACCCTTTCTTTTTTTTGTAACTTCTCTTGGCTTCCTTGAGTAAATATCTCACCCTTCTTCGAATTTGCTGAAGTTTAACTTTCCAAGAGGTTTGGAAATATTCCGACTCCATGATTCGCTTCCTAATAACTACTTTTATTATCACAATGGAAAATATTGATGAGCAAATGGCTCATGCAGCTGCGTAAAATTTAATTTATTTTGCAGACATTTGTGTTGATGCAAGAAAATTATTTCAGTCAGAATGGGTACACATGAGGTTGTTAATATCAAACAATTTGATGTCATTGTGAAGATAAGCAAGCTCGAAAGTCCCGTGACATTTCATTGAAGAGAGCTTGGCTCTTTCCTAATCTTTTTGGGTTGATTTAATCTCGGAATCTGACTTCTAAGCAGAGTGACAACATCTTCCCAATGAAAAGAGTTCTCTGCAATGAAAAAGAACAAAGTTTCTTATTAAATTATGTTTCTTATTAAATGATGTTGCGTCCCTATAGTCTTATCATATCACAAGTACAGAAAATATTCAACTCAAAATTCTTCAATTTTGAATGCTCTGAATTTGGAATTATTTAATATTATATTATATTATTTATTATTTATAAATTATACACAATTTGAAATGGTATACCTATGTTTCTGAAATAAAATTGAAAAGAATCCAAAGAAATTAGAAAAAGTCAAGGAAATTCAAAATATCTTGAAACGATTAAAAATAATTAACAGGGATTCGAAAGAATTTTAGATGAATTCAAGATGAATTCAATATGAATTCAAAATAATTCACAAAAATTCACAGGAATTAAAATGGATTCCCAGGAATTCAGAAGAATTCACAAGGATTCAAATAAATTTACAAGAATTGAAATGACTTCAAGCTGTGTTCAAAAGAAGTCAAGATAGATAAAAAAATTAAATAGAAACCCTTATAAAAAGTATTATAAAGATATACATGCAAGCCACTGACTTTTCTTTAATATATCTCTTCTCTGTTAAACAGCCACTCACTGCGAAAGCTTAATTTTTCTCTGTGGTGTCTTAAGTAGTCTTCTTATAGTTCCAGATATATAGCTATTTATCTTTTTCAGATAAGTTAAGGAAAGTAACCTTTCGCCTGTTGCAATTATTGTGATTCAGAGAGTACACTCAATTCAACAATTGTAAACATGACCCATGATTACCTTCGAGACAACAAAATCTGCCGCACTACTAAAAATAACGTTCTTAAATTTAGAATGTGTCGTGTATCGCATTGAAAAAATTATTTAAAAAAAATCAAATGTAATATTAAAGTTTTATTATATTAGTCATATATTTATAGAATGTAGAATTCTTTCATTTCAAAAGAAAATGATCATGTCGATCGTTTCATATTATTTGAGATTGTTAAAAATAGCTGTATTTTATTCTATTTATAAGTAAACGTTGGAAAATGTAATTTATTTATCACCATCATCTACACTATTCCGAACAAAATCACTTTAACGAAAATTTTATCTACAACTTTCAAGATGGAATTTTAATTAACGTCTTTCATTTACCACAATGAAAACAAATCATTTTAAATACTAAAATTTAATTTTTGACAGCGAACTTAGAGTTCAAAATGAACATGTAAAAAAACTTAAACTGCAACAACATTATAAAATCAAATTTTTTTCTATGGACCTTTTTCAAAATAATTATTTTCAGTGAAAATTGATTCAAGATGACAAAATTTTACAATTTTTCAACTCCATTATCTCAATTATAAATGTGTAAAAGTGTCATTGCGGGATAACTTATACCTCAAAGTAATAAAATAAACGATTTATATATCCTCAATTCCTTCAAAGGTTATCATCTTTGCAGATAGTGCAAGATAAATCCATGCTCGTAAATTTTCCAATATTTTATTTTCATAAATGCTGAGAATTTAAAAATTGGCTAAATTAAGGGATTCTTATCTTAAATTTATTATCATTTATCAAAGTAATCTTTATTATAATAGCCTAAATTTAAATAATAATAAACTTGAGATAAAGCAGTTTTAGATCGTTACTCGTCTTTTACAAACATCTATAAAGTTGTTGAAAAAGATATGAGTTATTTGTATCATTTGCAAAAATTTAGTTTCTTTAAAAAAAGTATGTGACTGTAACTTAACTTGGTTACTTTTTTTACATTAGCTTGTAACTTTAACTTTATAGTTACTTTTGAATTTTTTATATAACTTCCTTTCAATAATTGTTTTGTTTTATAAAGAAATTTTCGAAATTTCTCGCAATATAAGAACAAAAGAAATTGTTGTTCACTTGCCAGAACATATCGCGCATGTTTTGCTTTAAATGATGTCTATATGTATATTTAAAAAAAATTTTAATTAGAGAAGGGGGGGAGGGATTAATGTAACTTTAAAAGGAACTTAAGTTACTTTCTCTAGTAATTGTATCTGTAACAGTAGCTAATTACTTTTTTTTTAAAAAGAACTGTAACTTATTTAACTAGATACTTTTTATTGTAAAGTAACGTAACTGTATCTAGATACTTTTAATAGAATAACTTATATTCAACACCGATACTAGGTAAATCTCACAATTAAGAATTCGAGATTTGGAAAATTTTTATCTTTGCTTACACGTTGAAGAGGCTATTAAATTTCTATTTCTATACATCACTTTCACTACTTTGCATTCATTAACAGAAAAATATTTCCAAGTTTTAATACCAAAAAGGTTTTTCGTAACAGGTAGGTATCGTGACGATTCACTCCCAAAGAAGGCAAATTGTTTACTGACACTTACGACTGTATGGCTCCATATCATGTTACATGCTAACTCTAGGTATAATAATAATAATACCTGGAGTCAATTTGTTACGTTTGATATAAAGTGTTGAAGGAGAGGGGCAAATCTCATCCGACTTATTCATTTGAGGGCTCATGACCGTTCATTAAACGATATATATATATATATATATGCGTATATATGTGCCAGTCACTTTGAAAAAACACTCATGACTGAATGCTCTCGAGAGCAAAAACATGATATTTAATATATTATTTATTCCCGATATCAGCGCAGAAATTGCCCAATTTAGCTCTGTATATTAAAGTTATAGCCAGCACTGAAGGGAACTCCAGGTGGATTAAAATGAATTTAAAAATTAAAGGAAATATCCTATTAGGTATCTGGTCATAAATTTTTATTAAAATAAAAAAAATTCAAAATTATGTATTTTTATAAGTATAAATAATTAGGACCAGATAAATATACCTCAGCGCATGTACTTTAATTTTAGAAATTTTCAACTCGATAACTGATACATGGCCTTAAAGACAGGAATAATGATTAAATTAAAAAATATTGCAGCATTAACTTAGCATTGTGAAAGACATATTACCTCAATTTATCAATTTATTCTAGAAGTAAGAATTTCACTCACATACCATTATCTCCACACCGACTTTGTCTGCATAATGCACGTCTTACTCTCATTATATGCATTAAGCAGAAAAAAAGAACTTGAAAGATTTAATGATCAAATATAATTGTCAATTAATATTACTATATCGAATTTCACCTAACTTATTAATTAACTGATTAAGAACACATACATTGCGTAAAATAATGACGTATCCACCTTATTGTGAAAGACAACTGCGATTTTCCGGCACGAGTATCTGGTTTTACTGGTTAACCCTGAAATGTTGGTTCACGTGTGTTTTAATATACATATATCTTCTACAGTATTTATTATTGCTTTGTACACATACATATCTTGTACATACATATAACATTATTTCACAAAATCTAATCAAAATAGGGAGAGAATATGATATACTTGCACCTACAAAAATGCGCAAAAATTTCAATATTTCTAATTATTTCAAATATCCAGAACAAAGATGAAGATTGACTTCAATATTTAAATTAATTTTTAATAACATTTTTTTTAAAAAGTTGATTTCATTAAAATAATTCATATACATATATTTCAAAAGAATTCAAAAAAAAGTCAAAGAAATTCAAGGGAATTTAAGATAAATTTCAAGGAAGTTATAAAATAGATTCGAAATAATTACGATAAATCAAAAGAATCCAAAGAAATAAAAAAATTCAAACGAATTCAAAAGAACTTAAGGGTATATATCTGTTATTCGATCCCTATCTACTCAAAAATATTATAATTAGATGTATTTTTGAAAATAGAAGTGTGTCTATAGAGCGGTATAATATATAATTTTAATACTTTCTGCACAAAAAAAGTATAAAAACTAAAAGTTTTATTGCATTAGGCGCGCAATTCAAAAATAATAATAAACAGAATTGTCATAGTTAAAATAAATAATAGTCATTCCAGATTGCACAAAAAAAAAATAAAATAAATATGTTTAGTAAAATGTAACTTCATGTCCGGAATTGAAATAAAGTATGTAAACTGAATTTACAGAATATAAGTATATAACAATTTTTTCCACATCTTACATCTAAATTTATTCAATTAGAAACATTTTTGTGCAATTTCGAAGGATTATTTATTTTTATCACTTTTAAATCGCGCTCCAAATGCGAAAAATTACGACCAATCACAAGCAATGAGCGCCCGAATTCTACTGCGCATGTGTCACGCTCGGCATCCGATTGGTTGCTATTCGCGCGCAATTTGAAATGCTAAAGAATATTATGCATTTCAAATTACGCGCGAATAGCAACCAATCGGATGTCAAGCGCGACACATGCGCAGTAGAGTTCGGGGCCCGCGTTGGGAGCACTGCTGTGTGTGTGTGCATGGCTATATGTAGTCCATGTAGTCGTGTCTGGTTTTATAAGAAGTGTTTATAAGCATTGATAAGCATTTATAAGCTGGTTTTCTTGGTTTGTGTCGTTTCACAAATTTTCTTATCAGAATTTAAAATTTTCTGAAATGAATCCTAATGAAGACTGGGATGTGGAGAAACATAAACAGGAACATGAATGCGATGAGCATTGGGAACTGCGAAAAAGATTTCTTCTCACTCACAAAGGCAAATTTCCAGAAGACGAATTAGTATGTTTAGCTCAAGTTTTCACGAATGTAGAGCTCTTAGGATGCCGGTAAGTTTATCCATATAATTTTCATACTAATTTTTAGGCTTCATTTTATAAATTTTATGAATTTTCTATTTATTTAAGAAATCGTGGGACCTAACCTCGAAATCCGTGCTCTCGGTCTCGGAAAAAGCTTCTAATATATGTAATAAAATAAGAATAAACAAACCACAAACATTATAAAGTCTATGTCGCAAACGTATTTCTATTATATGCCGATATAAGGAATCTAATCTAATCGTATAGAAATTTCTGCATGTTCGAAAAATGAAGAAAGCCTCAAAAGTTTTCGTAATAATAATCCAAAATAGATTCAACTTCAAAAAAGATCTTTTTATAAAAATATGATAGGTATCCAAAGGAGACAATGGATCTAATAGCAGAGCTATCAGCGGATGTGGCTGAGGATTACAGAGAAAATAAAAAGACAAAGTTACAGAGAACCTTTGTCAAGGCTTCGGATGCTGCTAGTTCCAAGGCCAAAGGTACATTGAAAAATTGTGAGTTTTTGCATTCTGAAGTGAAATGCAGCTAAGGAATTATTTCTAAGATAATAAATTACTTATGATTTTTAATAATGTTATTAACATTTTTTCAGGACTTAGACCTAGTGATCACGTACAAATCAGCGATAAGAAACCCAACTCTAGCAATTTCCCCCCTCTTGAACCTGAACAAGGAGATGAAGATGATGATGATGAGGATGATGAGCTGCCTTCTAAAAGGATTAAATTAGATAATGAAGAAAGCAGAATTCAACCTCCTTTTGGAAGTTTCGTTTTATTTGATTATCCGGATGATGCACCACAAAGCATAATAACACGTGCAGTCACTGCAAGAGGTGGCAGTCTAGACTTTAAATTTGACAAAAATAACACCGGAATTAGGTAAGACGAATTTTCTATAATTCTTTATTTCAAGAGATTTCAAAGATATCAAGATTTCGAAAGATCTTAAGCGATTTTAAGGAATTTAAAAAATTTTAATTTAACATTTACTTTGAATTTCGTCTTTCCAAATTCACATCATAAATGGTATGTTTTTCGATTAATTAAATGTTTCAGTAAATGTGTCATTTTCGTAAACTCAAAAAGACTAGCAGAAGGCTCTGGTCAAAATCAAAAGTTAGCAAAGAAAGAGGCTTCGATTTCCGGCTTAAAAGAACTAAGGAAATATTATTACACAATAAAGGTTAAAAAGTCTCTAAACCCCGGAAAAGAATCCGTAACAAGTACAGAGTTACGAAATGCTGTTGACAATAGTTCAACACAATTAACAGAAGATAATATTGGCAAAAAGTTGATGAAATTAATGGGTTGGGCAGGTGGTGGGCTTGGAAAAGCACAACAAGGAATTGTCGAACCCATAACGTGAGTTTTCATTACTTTTTACATATTCTATGTAAAAAAAAATTTGTAACAATTCAAACTATTAACTAAAAATTACTTACAGATTAAAGCGACAATTGAGCAGAAGTGGATTGGGATTAAATCTGGGAAATTCGAATTTTAAATGTCTCAAGAAAAAATGTCAGGAAGTGTTGCGCGATTATGCAAATGGCGATATGCGAACGGATTTAGTGTTTTCTTCCGATTTTACAAATGAAGAAAGAGCCATAGTTCATCAGTAAGTTTTAGAAATTCAATATTATTTAGATATCTTTGATTTAGATTGAAAATGTATTTAATAATTTTAATTTATTTCAGAGTGGCGAAACAAATGGGGCTAAAGTCTCAAAGTTACGGGCCAAAGACGCAAAGAACTCTCGTCATTTCGAGGAAAATAGATCCAAAGGAACTTGTGAGGGAATTGCAAGCAGTTGGAGGTTCAACGGATAAATATGAGCTTATCAATCCTATCGAATCACAGTGGTGTTAATGTACGTGACACTAATTTTATTTTTACATTACCTTTATTTAAAGATATCGATCTATCTGTCTTCAATCAAGAAACAATATATAATTTTGGTTTATATGTCCAATTTCTTCACACTTAAGAGCATGTGGTAATTACCGTAAGAGTAAATTTAGTTTCTCCAACTTTACGCTCCCAAAAAATATTTATTATTACGAGCGTAAAGTTAGGGAAACTAAATTGTTCTTATGGTAAAGTATTATTACATGCCCCTTAAAATTGTATATAAATTCTACAATTTCGAAAAAATATTCCTTTCTTAAAATCAAATAAGGAAAATATTCACTGATGTTATTTAGGTAATTTAAATTTTAGTAGGTAATACAAGGGTTAAAATGTTAACGACTAATCCAATTTTATTGGAGAGTATTTAGTATGAAGTAGAGGACACAATATATTTTGAAACTTATAACAATTATTTTTACAAATTATGAATGGTAAAAATTCATTTGACAATAGTTGAAGCAATGATTGAACGAAAATAGAACATTTGTTTTCTAGTTTGAAAACTAATAACTTTTTAGTGATTATACTAACTGATACTAATATATTATGCTAATAAGACTGGATTTATTATACTAGAAATACTGTTACCTACTCATTCTTGGAATGCTGTTTCAATTTTGTATAATGTCACAAATCTTGCTCAAGGCACAAGTGCTCATAATTAACTATCACAAAATAAGTATATACCTCTAAAAATCTTGATCTTGCTTCTGGTCCTTTTATTATCTTCGAAAATAGCAAAAGCCAATCTCGAAGTTTAAAATTCAATTCATAAATAAAATTAAAAAAAACGATTAAATAATTTTAAACTTAATAATAGATTAATTTTTAATAAATTCAAAATAGATTAAGAATTCATCGTTTCAGAGTTTTAATCTTAAATATTTATAAATGTGATGTTAGGACTACCGGGCCTTGAAGGTTTTTTCCTTTGGCCATTTTTTCCAAATGTTCGCCAGCGTAGGATAAAAGGGGGGAAATTTCAACATCATCACTGACAGAAAGAGCACCAGCATCGAGTAGCCATTTTTTCTGAAGGGATAATAAATCTTTGCAAACAGTAGAGGGGCAGTCGAATCCAGCAACATCTGCATTTTTGAGCGCACTAAATTCGCATTCTCGAATTGTTTCCCAAACCGCGAAATTTTTAGCGAACTTGAAAACGTCGAAAACAAACTTTTCAACTTTGATGCCATTTGGTGAGGTAGAGATTATTTTTTGGCCGTTTTCATTGATATAAGGAATTTTTTTCTTGGCAACATGCAGGTCTAAATCGCTTTCATGTTGGTTTGCGACTGAAAAGAGAAAGTCGAGGGTGAAGTAGTGGTTGCAAATATTTCCAGCATTGAAGACTAATTCGCCGTCTTTGTTTCGAAGTTCTGCAGTTTTTATAGTAATTTCGCTGTATTCGACAACACGATACAGTCCTTCAACCTGTAGTATAAAAAAATGTTTAAGTTGCACTTTCAGGGTCAGGAAATTAAGGCCATGTATCAATTATCTGATCCCTACCTTATTTCAATTCTTTTCCTGCATTTTCCTGTAATTCTTTCCCCTTAAAGCATTTACTTTAATTTAAAATTTTTTAATATTGAAATAAATATTAGAAATAAATATTGAAATGGCATTGTAGGGAAAAAATTTCGGGGAGGTGGGGATTGGAAAACTGATACATGGCCTTAATCCTCGGTTCCTAGTGTAGGGGACTGAGAGTCTCCATTAAAAATTAAATCTAGAAAATTACCTGGCAAACGACACCGACTGCTTCAGCCGGTGAACGTTTTGGTACGACTTTAACTCCACAATCCGCGGATCTCGAAAGACAAAATCCAATAAAGACAGGATCTGCGACTTTTACCAAAATATTGTCAACCGAAAATACATGTATGCTTTTTATTTCACGTACAAGCATGTCTTCTAATATTCCCTGAGTTTTCAGGCATCGATAAAGTCCTCCGTTTCCATCAGGAGCTTTAGAAATACGATGTTTTTCATCCAAAATTATTTTTCCGTCAAAAGTAAAACAGGGCAGCATCTCTTGCTTAAATGCCTTCACATTTTCTTTCTTTAAACCGAAGTAGTCATTTTTCTCAAAATACGTTAAGGTTGTATCGTGAGTGGCTTCACTTGTCATTATATACCTGTATTTTGAAAAATAATTCAATCAGTATGAATTATGAGTTCAAGTTGAAAAATGCTGACAACGTTCTTGAATTTAATTTGATTTACAAGTCGTTAAACATTTTTCTTTGGGTTGAAAATTTTTTTTTCTTTCTATTTTGATAGATTTCATATTTTTTTACTATATATTTTCAGTTGTATTCTGAATTTGAAAGTAATAGGTATTTAGAAACTCATCGAAATGGCTACCGCTTTTGATTTCGAAATCTAAAAATTGGGATGCTATTCAATTTAGAATTCTTGACATTTGAGAGTCAAATACAAAAGAAAAACTTTCTAAGTCTAACACTTTCTAACTCAAACTTTATTTCTCATAGTAATTTCTAAATTTTTATTCTTTATTTTGATACATATTAATATTGTTCGGAATACAAAGAAAAATTTTATCTAAAATCAATATCTGTCAGAGCAAAGATAATATTTTTCTTTCTATTGTTTTTTATTGCCTTGATAAGGATTTTAAGTGAACAATAATAAAACGTTGGCAAACTTGTATGCAAATATATTTATTTTTAAAATTAAAAAAAAAATAAAGAGAAGAGAAGGAAGGTCAGAGATTTGAAGGTCGCCTTCTCTTTTTCTCCTCTTGCTTTGTTTGGAACTCTTTGATTTTAAATGAAAGTACTTTTCTGTAAACTTCTGATTTTAAGGAATTAAAAAAAAAATGTTTTCAAGATTTTTAAACATACTTTAAAAATATTTGTAAGTATTTTAAGAGATTTGAAAGTGAATTAAAGAATTTCAAAGGATTTTAAAAAATTCCAAAGAATTTAAGGACATTCAAGAGATTTCAAGTGATTTTAAGGAATTTCAAAATATTCAAAAGATTTTCAAGTAATTTGAAAACATGAGAAATGTTTTTGAATTCTTAAAAATCTGTTAAGTTATTGAAATATTAAAATCCCCTGAAATCACACACAATCATAAATTACGTGATTTTTCTAATTTAAATTTACATTTCTGATAGTGAAACCCGATCTCTCTATTCAATATGGTTAAAAAATTTCTGTTATTAGGAGTAAAAGAAATCCTTTCACTTTGCTTTCATAAATTCGAGTAGGATATTGTCGAAGTTATGTCTAACTAATAAATATTCTGAGTTTTTTCAGAGTTTTCAAGTACAACAAGCTTGGAAAACTATAAATAAAAAATTCAAAATTTCAGTATACCATGCAATCTGTCCACATTTCTTGAACTTCTCTTCTGCAAGTTCCTGCACTCTTCTGATTCTCAAAGCGTGTAAACGAAATAAAGTGCTGTGAGAAGGAAGTCCAACATCGTACATTCCCTTGGGGTAATTTACACCAAGTCGAGTTCCTTGTCCTCCAGCCATTAAAATAACAGCGACTCGTCCTTCCGAAATTTCCTTCAATCCTCTCAATTCATATTGTTTCAACTTCTCCGGAGTCGATGTCAACAAAGACTCAAAAACATCTGCAGGAATTGGTTGAATTTTAGAATCCAGATTTTCTCTGTTAGCGTTCAAGGAGATCATCGCTTTTGAAAAATATGACGTGACTTCCGGGAGATCCAGCTCTAGAATATCTTTGAAAAGCGCGGACTTTTCCTGATCTGAGATTTCATCCCAAAATCGTAGTAAATGCTCCTGATTAAATTTCAGTAGTTTTTCTCTCAGACAATTCACTTCCATAATGTCAGGTTTTACTTCTATGTCACGAAGTAATAATTGTAGTAATCGAATCGATTGTTATCTGTCTTTTATCAGCACGTTTCAGCGAAAACAAGAGAGACTTTAATTTTTCCTGTAACCGACGAGAATACTGATACTCTGATACTAATGTTTCGACTGCTTGTAATGGTATGAATAAGACACGTTGACATTTTCGAAGGAGATACTATAGCCGCTATAGCCCATAGCCGCCGTCTCTCACCTTTGCGATCACTTTCACATTTCTAGGCAAAACTCGTTTCAGTCTTCGTTTTTTGACTTTTACACTCACCGTTACTTTGCTCCCCTCCAATCTCAACCTCATGTTTTAATCTCGCGAAGTTATTATTGCTTTTATTTTCTCCCATTGCATTGCTCAAAAGTGAGGTTATATTGTTATCCAAGCTGATATCATATACGCTTTTATCAGTAAGATACACAATTGCTTAAAAATTGAACGTTTGTTGTTATCGTTATTGCTCTTCTGGTTATCTGAGAGGATTTTACTATCTTTCCTCAAGGGGTTTAAGGGTAAAAAGAGATATAAATGTATAAAGCAATACATCACGATTAAATTCTAACTTTTTTCTCTCTTTTTCTCTCTCTATCTCTCTTTCTCTATCCACGTTGAAATCAAATTAATTTAACCCGAGGGGCCATTCACTCTCGAATCAGCCACTTTTAACGTTTGAAATC
>CAJFCP010000059.1:2382616-2402608 GCA_904066005.1 Synergus itoensis | reverse complement strand
AAAAAAAAAAAAAATGCAGAGTATGAATCGAAATGTAGCTATAGAATGAAAATATATTTACTTTTAATAGTTTTTGTGTAAAATGAGGAATTGAAAATTAACATAAAAGTCCAATCCTTTCATTTTATTCAAGAAGTATTAAAACTAGGCATTTTTTCTATGTGTACACATAATTCTACTTTAAAAAAAACAGCTACATAGAGCGAAAAGAAATCCAATTATAATATTTATCAAGTAAAATGAAGAAATCGAATTTTGAAGTTAGAACTTTAGTTCAACACCCACAACTAAAACAAAACTTTTAAATTCCAAGTGTTTATTGGCTAAATTAAAATAAACCATTATTATAAAAAGATGATTTAATGTACATAATTACACAGAAAATTAAATGCAAAAGAAAATATAACAACAAAGGTGGTACATAAACAATAAAACCATTTTATCTACAACAGGACTAGACCTATTTAAAATTTTATAAATACTTAATAGGATTTTTTTCAAAGCTTCTTCGAAATACAAAATTAAGAAAATGATAGACATTCACTTGTAGAATGCATAATTGATCTTTTTTTTTATCTCTACTTCATATAATATTTTGGTCTCAGCTGCACGTTTTACTTGCAAATCTATTTAACTCCTTGTCATTTTTATTATTAATGACAACTTTCTAAGAGTAATTGTATCTTAAATGCAAGTATTTAATACAACTGTAGTATAATAATTACCTCTAAACTATAAATTAGCGTTAATGACAAAACTTTTCATAGAATGAAACATTCTTACTAAAAAAATTACTCTCATAAAAAAATCTTGTTATTGAGTTTTAGCTTTTTAAAATTAATAAAATTATTAGTTTTAAATTAAAAATTTTTTTTAATTAACTTGGATGACACGAGTAACAACAGTTGAAAATAATCCATACATAAAGTACGTAGACGTAAAATATCACATAAAAACAACAGATTCTTAACCACATCCAACCAAAACCTTAACAGTATTTTTAATTTCAATAAATGAGCTATTAGTACAGATGACTGTTCTTGCCTTCGACGAGATAACATTTAACTGTATGCCAGGTCTATAATTCGAGATAACATTTATTGCGAATCTATATGGACCAATGCCAACGTGCTTTAATTACTTCATTACTTGTACGAAAAATATCAAGAACATGTCTTCACTTAGATTATTTTATATTGTTATTGATACAACTTTTTAAAAGCCGAACAAAAAGAAGTAGAATGCTCGTGAGCATTCACACACCATAACGTTTAATATTATCAGTAGCAATAAATAAGTAAAGAACTACTTACAGAATCTAGCTAATTACACGATTCTAAATTATAATCCTGGATATCATTAGTGATATTAGTATCTGACGTTTAACTACTGTATTTACCACTGATTATTATGTTCACGCGATTACTAGGTCAATGATTCGTTAATTGAATCCAATATAATCAGCAATGTAAGCTCCTGCTTGAAAATGTCGAAAACCGATGCGAGTTTTCTATCGAAATTGGAAAATGATGTATTCTTATGCACAGAGTAGTTACGAATGAGGGAAACCAGGACTCGAGGCTAGCATTTTACGTTCGTTACAAGCAAATCGGTGTGTAAGGATGAGTACGCATGGGGCCAGAAGAAGAAAAGTGACGCTGGAATGTACCTCGATGAATTTGAAAACGATCAGCGCAAATCGGGGTTGTCGTTGACTTGCTTTTTTATACGCAACAAGACAGTTGTGTACCACTGGTCGAGACGAGAAATCGAGTCGTACTCCTTCACTGCCTCTGTGAAACCCTCGAGATTTTGTTCTTCCAAATGCTCTATGAGCGTCTGCAATAATAGAACTTGTTTAGAACTTTGCAATCTAGCTTTATTCATGTTTGGAATATCCACGTGCCAACTCAAAATTCTCTACCAGATTTTCCAACCTACCTTGATAAGTTTATATTCCCTAGAATCTTGGAAAGCAGGATATTGTTGCTCGTATCGTTCGATGGCATGTTGAGCGTTGAGAACATCAACGCAGAGGTGACATAAAGCAGCTCTAAAAAAATATTCTTTCGCGCTGTATTTGAGTAATGAACTTTCCAGGGACGAGGAAGCGACCTAAAAGTAGGAATGCACGAATAATATATTAAAAAATAAAAGACACAGTATTAAACAAAATAATATCAAATTATTGTATATTTTTCAAGTATTACCTGTTCATATATTTGAATAGCTTTTTCGTAATTTTCGAGCTGGGCCGCATACTGAGCGACTTTCAGAAGACACTTGTTCGCCGACGAATTACTTTCCTCTCCACGGAAATAATCGGCTGCTTGTTCATAGTGATGCACAGCACGTTCTAGGTCTACAGCCTCGCTTTCGTACATCTCAGCTATACTCTGATGATGTTTAGCTGCCATCGTAAAACGACCCATGTCCGTGTAAATCTCGATGGCTTTTAAGAGACAATTTACGGCCTCTGAAATCGAATAATTAAATTCATTATGAGTTTGATAATTAGAGATAGATAATTATATCATATAAATTAAAACAAAAATAATCCAAATTAATATTACCATTTGGATCAGATTTTTTATAGCAATTGGCAGCATCGACATAGTTAGTAGCTGCATCGTGACGACTTCCTGCCTTAGAGTGCAAATTTGCTGCCTCGCAAAATGCATTTCCAGCAGATCCCCACTTCTTTGCCATCTTAAACATATTTGCAGCTCGCTGATAACATTCCACTGCCTCTTCCACTTTTGAAGATCCTCTGAAATTTAATTTAAAAAATTCGATCCATCGATTTCACAGCCACACAAAAAAGGTTTAGAAGAAGAAAGCATGAAAATAAAAATGTCCTTATGAAGATCTTTCAAATGCAAACGAATGCGTTATAATAAAAAAAATAGCTGCCCTTTCATATAGCCGTAAAAGACTAACGCTAATTTGACTTACGAATCGGATTCAATATCCCGAAATACATTATAATTTAATTTAATCCTGAAAAGTGCTGCTCAAACAATTTTCTTTTGAGATTTGTTGCGAATCTTTTAGTTAAAAAACTTTAACCTCAAGTTCGGATTCAGTGTCTGAATAAGTACAGTGGTCTCTCAAACATTTTCTAGACATTTTTTTTTGTGTGGTTCATTAAATGAATGAGCTATTACATCATTTTATTGCATTGTGCATTTCTAGTAAAAACACAATATGTTTATATGTATGCACCACCCACCACATTTATATATCAATCCTATGACTAATACACCTGACCTATCTTTAAACATGACATTTTTCTGGCTTTACTCTACTATACAAAGATATTTTCTTATTAAATTTTCTTCACATTCATGTTAAATTTTTTATTAATAAAAAATATACTTAGAAAATCATTTTAAAATTGTATTTCCTAAAATAGAAAGAGATGTTATTAAAAAATATTGTTCGTTCCAAAAACCGTCAAAGTGATGCGTAATCGCTAAGACATTTTTTAACAGTCATGAAAATTCTGAAACTACGTTTTAAAGAGAAACTCCGACGCAAAAAGTTGAGCCTATTATTTAGCACCTAGGTGTTAAATTTGAATACGTAGTTACGTATTCAAAAAACGAGAAAAAGTAGTAGAAACATCATTAATCAATCAATAATGACCATATGTCATATATTATTAATACTGGGGCTTAAACTCTTTGAATAATTTGAAATTTAAAGCAACTTATTGGCACTGACAATCAATGCAATGCCCTCAACAACACTCAACACTCCAACACATCTATCAAATTCTTTAAAGGCTCCATGGCCTATATATATACATATTTCCATCAACAAAAAATAACGCAACCATCTTGTCAACGAAAAATAGAAAGTGACGTTGCGATTATTCTGACATATTTATTCAAGTTCTCAGCTGTTAAAACAATGTTATAATTCTTAGAACCATGTGTTTTCATGATTCCTCCTTATTTGTGGGTAGGATACATGGTAGGATATGTCGGTCAGGCGAGTCAAGCAAATCAATATATCTACTCACCCAAACAGGGAACCAAAGAAGCCTTTGGAGGAGGTTAGTTTTTTCTCAGCCTCAGCCATCAACTGCATGGCCTTTTGTTCGTTGTCTGCCATCGTAAGGAACCTTAATTTTCACAAAATTCAAACAAACTCACCACCGCAATTCACTTCGATCAAATACATTCACTAAATTCACCCAGGCGAAATTGCTTATCGCCATAAGTGTTTCTGCTGCAACACAACCTTTGAATTGATGTAGCAAAGAAAGGAAACTCGATTTTTTATTGAAACGAACGCTTGCGCAATTACTTTACTTCCGTTTTTTTTTAATTCAAAACCA
This sequence comes from Synergus itoensis, assembly GCA_904066005.1. NCBI lineage: Eukaryota > Metazoa > Arthropoda > Insecta > Hymenoptera > Cynipidae > Synergus > Synergus itoensis. The sequence goes on along the minus strand of CAJFCP010000059.1, from coordinate 2,398,263 downwards.
ATCGAGATTGCCGTTCCATGGCAGCAGAAAACGCAAAGCAGAGAAACGATATGTAAAAGAATTTTCAAAAAACAAAAAGGAACAGAGGTACATAACAGACGTGTGATAGAATATATTCTATATAGAATATAGAATATTGCGAATATTTTAACTTTCCTGATTCCCAAACCTAAAAAGATAAATATTCTTTTTTAAAGATGCCTTTTCACGGACGTCCATTTTGAATTCCATAATCAATTAATTAATTTTTCACGTGGAGTTAATCCAAAGATATTAGTACCACTTAGTACTAATTACTAAATAAATATCTTTGAACTTAATCTCTTGGATTTCTTTTTTTGAAATATCACAGCTGACTACTACGTAAGTCAAATTCTGTGACACATGACGCATGCGCACCTGGAACTTCCGGTTTGACTATTGGTCATATTTCACGGGAATATTTGAAATACTACAAATATTATTCTAGTTATTATTAATAAATAATTGTATTGTAATAAATAAAAATATTGCTTTGATCATTAAATAAAATTTTTATTCAAAAATATTTGAAAAAATTGTAAAATCGGAAGTAATATTTTTCACATTATGCGGGAAATCATAAAATCACTAGATCTATCATATAAATATTTTATTTAATGAACTAGTTGATAAATTTATTTACTAAAACATAATTAATTATTCATAAAACTTAAAATTGCATTTTTAATATTTTCAAAATTCCCGCGAAATACAACCAATAAAGTGAATTTCTTGACGCATGCCCAACTGGAGCCCCGTACTCTACTGCGCATGCGTTGCACTCGGTATCTGATTGGTCGCTATTCGCGCGTAATTTGAAATGCATAATATTTTTTAGCATTTCAAATTGCGCGCGAATAGCAACCAATCAGGTATTGAGTGCGACGCATGCGCAGTAGAGTACGGGGCTCGAGTTGGAGCCACTGATCGCAACTATCGCAAGAATTCGCAAGCACATCTCGCGACTAGCATAGCCAAAAGCATTTTTGTACGCACAATTTTGCACCTGCGTCCTTCTTGTTGGCAGAACGATAAATTCAGTAGCGAGGTAGCGAGAAGGCAAAGGGTCAGAATAGGCGAATAGGTCAGATCAAGTGAAGCTGGTTATGGACGAATCCTGAATTTCATCCGATTCTCTGGAATCGCTTGTGCTTTACCAAAAAGGAAATCAAGAAGATTCGAAGGATTCTTTATATTTCCGAAAATTTTCCCTCTGGTTCGATTTAGACGATTTGACTGATACAACATGGCAGACAATAAGTTGTACGACATTCTTGGCGTGCCGAGAACTGCTAGCGACCAGGAAATTAAAAAGGTAAGTTTTCCAACAACGCTTTCCTACTTTCCCAATCTTTCCACATCCGCGTGGGAAAAAACCGAAAGTCAATCTCAAGATCATTTTCATTTTTTTCGGAAAAAATGTCATCATGCGCACTGGTTAACCTTTTTTCATGGCTTAATTGCTAGCATTTTGTCAGTAGCACTGCTTTCAATAGTTTTAATTGAACATAATTAAATTTTAATATGTACTATGAAGTTGAATTTTATTAATTCTTCAGTTTCACCATTTGAAAATTGAACGCCAAAGTTCGAATTTCAATCTAGTTACACCATTACGACATTTTAGATGCAATTAAATGTATAGTGACGTTGTTTAATGTATTTCGTGCACATGTTACGAAAGGATATTAAATAACTTAAATTTATTGCTGGCCTCAAATCTTTAACTTGGCTTTAACCTATTTCTATGTGTAAATAATAAGTGTAATTTTAGAGATGTTTTTTTTTTTATTAATTTTAATTAATTTATGCTCGTACAGAAAAAGGTTGTTTGAAAATCAATAAAGTGCATAAATGCTATGACAATTCTTTGTTACTGCAAGAGGCTTGCGTTGATTTTCGCTTAATGGAGAATTTTTGCTAGTCACTTAGCAATTTAGATTCTAATGTGGAAAATTTGGAAATGTATAAAGTATGAATTATTGTAGTGATTCTGACACCTTACACATGACAGGATTATTATGATATGCAAATTATGATTATAATATGATTATATTATGATTCAAATTTCAGAAGCGAAACGGAAATCTGATATTCATCCTACTTACGTAATAGAAATGCATATTAATTTTTAAGGCAGCAAAGACTTGGTTTAAAAAATGTAACTTTATAAAGAAAGATATACTGCTTCTAGATATAATTTTGCTTACAATATTTAATTCCTATTCTTCCGTAGACTGAATCTACTTTAAATCAGATAGGTTCTACGTTTGAAGTCGCAGAATCTCTCGGGAATAAAATATCTTATTTTTTAAAGAAAATTAAACAATACATATTTTGCAACTCTTTTGGCTGTAAAAACTGTTTTCTTAACATTTTTTTCTATCTGAAATTGTTTGCAAGAAAAAGGCGAAAATTCGAATGTATGAAAAATATTTTTTATATAAATCACAGAAATACGTATCGCCTAATTCCCTCTAAAAAAAACAGCATACTTTTTTCCGAGAGATTCTGCGAATTCAAGTGTAAGAACCTGCCTGATTTGTGCATAATAATAATAAAACCGCTGCCAAGAAATTTGGGTGCGTTCATTTTATGGTTTATTTCAATTGTGATAATTTCATGAATACGCAAACATTTTTTAGAAATCTTATTTTCGGACTCCTGAGTCGAAGTACATACGTCGAGAAATTTCGAAAAATTGAATTCAAATATTTTTATAGATACAAAGCTTTCTCTATGAGAAAGCAAAAAATAATCTTGTGAGTTTCTTTTGTAGAATTACAGAAAACTCGCGAAGGAGTTTCATCCAGACAAGAATCCGAATGCAGGAGACAAATTCAAAGAGATTTCCTTCGCACACGAGGTCCTTTCTGACCCAAAAAAGCGCCAGACTTACGACAATTTTGGATTAAAAGGAATTCAAGAAGGAGACGATGTGAATCCAAGCGCTGCTGACTGCATTTTCTCAGAATTGTTTGGATCTCCTAGTTTTTTTGGAGGTAATAAAAAAATCATTACAAGTTCTATTGCGGAATTTACTTATATTCATGCAATAAAAAATATAACTTCTGGTTATCTTTTAATTGTTTTTAAGGTTTGGGTGGAGGATTTAGCGGTTTTAGCGGATTCGGTGGATTTGGAGGTGGATTTGGAGGCAGGAGAAAACCACAACGAGGAAAGGACAATATTTATCCCATAAAGTAAGAAAATAAATTAAAAATAAAAATAATTTACTGGCTATACAAGATAAAAATTTAACGATTGTACTTCTTTTTCAGAGTTACCTTAGAAGATATGTACAATGGAAAAGTAGTAAACCTAAGGATAAGCAAAAATGTAATTTGTACCGGCTGTAAAGGGTAATTCTTGTTTCTGATTTAAAGTTAATAAATAAAGTTTATATCTTAATTGCTACTAATTAAAACCATTTTTTTTATAGAATCGGAGGTCCCGAAAGTGCGTTTGTCACGTGTAGAGGTTGTGCTGGTCACGGATTTAAAGTAGCTTATTGCCAGCTTGCTCCAGGTATGTCTCAACAAATCCAAGCTCAGTGTACCAGTTGTGAAGGTGTTGGGAGAATTATGAACGAAAAGCACAAATGCAGTATCTGCAAAGGCAAAAAAGTTATATACCAGGCGAAGGTTTTGGAAGTTAATGTGGACAAGGGAATGAGAGATTCGCAAAGAATATTATTTAGAGGTAATGAATAATCAACTTTTGTATTTGAATAAATTAGAAGTACGGTTCAAATAAGAATGATTACCTAAACAAAATGATTTATGTTTTTTTTAGGTGAAAGTGAACATTTGCCTGATACACAACCCGGAGATTTAGTAATTGTTTTGCAACAGAAGGCCCATGAAGTTTTTGACAGATCAGGAGACGATCTTTATTTGACGAAAACCATTGGTTTGGCCGAAGCTCTTTGTGGAATGAATATAATAATTAAACATTTGGACGGGAGAGAATTGAGCATTACGCATCCTCCTGGTCGTATTATTAAACCTGGAGATGTGAAAGGAGTTCCAGGGGAAGGCATGCCTTTCTACAAAAGTCCCTTCGAGAAAGGAAACCTCTACGTTAAATTTGATGTTACCTTCCCTCAGGACAACTTTACTAACGAGCAAATTCTACAGGTAGTGTACATATTTGTACTTTTCCTATCATAAAAAAGAGGTTGCGATTATATCGAAAATAGATTTTCAAAATCTGAAGTTATATTATCTCTTCACCTATTGGTTGGATTTGTATTTGCCGACATTTTAGAATCGAGATCAGAGCTGCCAACTGATTTTAAGGAATTTCCAAAGAATTCAGAAGAAATCCTAAAATTCTTTTTAAAAAAATAGTTTATAACCTTATAAAATCGCTTGAAATCTTCTGAATTCTTTGAAATATATGGAGATCTTTTGAAAGTTTTAAAAGTCTTTTTGAATTCATGTTATGTTTTGTTCTTTTCGTTTAGTAAACTATGAGCAATATTTAATTATTGTTCATTCTCTTTTTTTATATTAGTTTTTTTTTTTATTTCAGACTCTGGTAACCATTTTTCCACCAAAAGCACCGGTGATAATTCCCCGCGACGCGGAGGAAGTTGAACTAGTAGAATTCGATCCGAATTACGAAGATTCAGCGCATGTATCACGTTCTAGTGAGGCTTATACCTCGGATGACGAAAGCAGCATGCATGGTTCCGGAGTGCAATGCGCACATCAGTAACATTATTAATTGCTTTCTAGCTCTAGAAGAATAAAATAAACAACTTGCTCCTTCGTAAGTAAACTAATCAGGAAAATCAATAAAAAAATATCAGTATGCTGTGCATGCTGAACGGCTGTACGTCTGCGGATATGACTTAATGAAACTTTTCGAATATTTAAAATAAAAAAAAAAAAAAAAATTAGATCCAACTCCACGAAGAACGAATCAGTGATTACAATAAATAACAATACTCTTTACAATCACAAATCGAGATAAAATTGTTGCTTTTTTTATATTTTTATAATACGTCTCACTTTATGTGGTCGATGACTAGTACTTTGACCTACGTGCGCGTACTATAATAATACTAATTGAAGTACTATAAAACAGTTTATAGTTATTTCTCTACTTTAATATGTTTATTTTTTTTTTTTAATACAGAATTTGGAGAACAAGAAGTTGGATTTTAAATTCTACATGAGTTAGAGTGTTTTAAGAACTGCAAAATTTTCTATTGAAATTTATTTTTTACGTCTAAAATTTTAGTGCCTATAGATTTTTATCTTGTAATTCAGAAAATAATATCAGTAAACACTAAACAGTCATTGTTTCTCTTATAAATTGTTGAGTTTTTTTGAAAATAAACCAAGACTTGAATTTCTAACTTTAGAATTCAATTTTTATTTAATCGTTTGATTTTTGTAGACTGTGACTGTTTTCTGTCAATTAACTGAAAAATTTCTCTGCATATAATGAATAAGAACGACCAATTATTTAGCTTCTATATAGAACAATCATGATTATTGGTTAAATTATTTTGCTTCATACTTTATGCTAGAGTTCATTCAAATCAAAACAGTCAATTTCAGAAAAATATCATTGTTATTTAATTCAATTCTGATTTGTGAAGATAAAAATTTTTATTTATTATATTTGCATAATTTTAAGTGGTTTAGAGTGATTTAAATACTTTTTTGTTACAGAATGAATTATTTATCAATATATTTTTTAGTGATTTAATAATCGACTGTCCTATATTATTAAGGCCATGTGATATTTTGGCAGCAGGATCAAACAGGTCCAAATAACCCAAGTTTTTTTTATATTACGCAAACCAAAAGGAGTCAATAACGGTTCGTTTTAATATTCTCTTAAGTTTCCCAAAATTTCAAGGCAAAATATTTATTTTTGTAGCCATAAAGTTGGATTTTTGAAAATCAATAAAATTGATGATTTTTCAAAGTATCACATGGTCTTAAGGGCATGTGTTACTTAGCATATAAGCAAATTTAGATAACTTTTTTTTTTCTCACAAATTTTCTTTTTGAAAAAAAATAATAGTGTACAGATGTAAAGAACGTGAACACGGATATTTGTGTACTATTATTTTTTTGGAAAAGTAAAAATTATGAGAAAAAAACGGGGTTATTTAAAGTTGCTTACATGATAATTACCACATGCCCTTAATATTTACTATAACATAATAGTTTTTTTTATACACTCGGTGAATATCAGGAGTGATCTCAATTCAATGCAATGCAAAGACAGGAGAAACGTGATACAAATTTGAAATAATTGTGTTTCAGTCAGTGAACATTATTAAAAATTTTATAACTTTAAAAAATTCTGAGAGGAAAAATTTCTGACCAGAAAAATACTATTGCAAGATTCAATTATGTCCAAAATATGAAACACATGTACTGATTAAAAAGTGGATTGTTTATGCGTATAGGTGCAAGTGATTCTTGTACTTTAGAAAATATATCCTAATTCATATACATTCGTTAACACGTGGAAAGAAATTAATGCTAACTCTGAGCTGAAGCTTAGAGAAGTTTGTGCTTAATTTGTTTTCATCAGTAAGATTTGTAACACTACTGTTTATAATATTAGGAGTATTTAATTTATGAACCAGAGGAAATTTTTGACTCATCATGATTGCGAAAATCAATTCCATTAAAAATTTAAAAACGATAAAATTACTTTCTGGTAAGAAATAGAAATTTTAGATTTAAAATATATTAAAGCTTGGTATAAAGTGGAGTCGTGAAATTCTTTGATTTTAATATCCTGAATTCCTTATTTTAATATTAAATATGTTTAAGATTATACAATCCTAATGGAAAATTCGACCTAACACAGTAAAAATTAAAGTTTCATTTTGCAAGTGAATATTGAACGCAAGTCAAGTGCATAGTAATAATAAAAACATATTTAATAATAATTAAATATTTTTTCGGTTAATTCACTTTTTAGGGTGAAAATTAACATTCTTTGTTAAAAATCATCTTTTTCTAGATCTGTCTGTTACTGTTTGTCTCTCGTCTGTGGGCAGAATAAATCAAAAGAATAATTGGATTGGATTGCGCTTCGACATACTTGTTTTAATTATATAATTTATTAGAAAGTTACAGAAATATTATAAAGAAAATCGAGGTTGAATATTTTGATGAGGATATATTCCTTAAGGCTGATAGACCCTTATTAAGCAAATGAATTTTCTTTTTCATTTTAAATCAAAAACAAAGTTAGTAATTTGGATATGATGATATGAAAAACATATAGCATCGAGCGCAAAGAATGTCACAGCGTGACGACCAAATCATGCGCCCTACTCAGGCTTGCAAGCGAAACGGGAAGATTTTTTTCGTATATTCCTCTAATTTTTAATCATGATTGGGCCAGTGGCGGATTTATCGTTAAGGCAAAATCGTGAATGGGGGCGGCATTTTTTTGAAATGCCTAGGGACGCGAAAATTGTAAAACCTCCACTGCTATTGCCTTATCAGAACATTGTATCCGACATTTTTTTCTGCTCAATCGCAAAGTCCAAATCAACCAGGCTTTCCTCAAAGATAACGCAATGACTCAAAAGCCAGCACGTAATTAACGCCCAACCGAAGAAGAACTTCAACAATAGACCTGGAAAAAACAAAATTTAATTAAAGATCCGAGCATCAACCATTAGATATTACATCATCTTTCTCTTCTTCATCTCAATTACTAAGTCCAAGAGAAAAGCTAAAATTGAAGACCTAGATGGCGCGTGAACCTTCGAGTGGCGGAGACCATCATCATGACTCTGCAAGGCAATAAAAATTGCAATGCGAGTCATCCGGTTGGAGGAGTAGAAGCCGAGTGACTAGTCTGCAGAGGAGGGAGTGATTATTTGTTTTCTGGGTTTCCTCAGTTGGTTTCCTCCATCTCCATCGCTTCATTCGCTTTGTTCGATTCGAGGCTCTCTCGACCCCTCCTTGCTGATGAAGCTCTCCTCTCTGCAGTTGCATCTGCAGGATCAGGAGTTCTTTCCAACTTGCTCTTTGCTCTTCTTTCATCCCAGCATTTCATCCGCTTCCCGTCTTCCCTTGTGCCTTGGCAATCCGACGTCGCCCTAGATTCGACCGCCTATCTTCGGCCAACTTCGGTGGATCTCGGCTTCGCGTTTTCTGTGTTTCGTTCATGTTTCGTTGGCTGCTGATAGGTCGTAGGGGCGCGAACACCAGGAAGACTGACTGAATAGCTGAACACGCGAGCACTCTTTAGTTGAGAGATCGAGTCGCCATTGCAGATTTGCAGACCTTCTGTGTTTTGTCGCGGAATCTTCGACGAGGAAGTGGAGGGGTTGTTCCAGGTGTGGATACTGGATGTGAATGCTTTACATTTTTTTAATCTGTTTCTCCAATTTTTCGTCAAGTTTCGTTCAGTTTTTCGTGATTACGCAAGCTTAGTGGAAATAAATTAATCGCGTGTCCTGCTGACTGACTGAACCGGAAGTCGTGTGATTAGAAAAACGGAAATAAGCCTGGCGCGGAGGAGGAAGCGAGTAGAAATCTTTGGAAGAGTTGAAACAGAAGTAGACAGAAGAGCAGCAGAACTTCTTGTTCTTCGGATCTTCAAGGTCGAGAGTTTATTTCATGTCTGTCCGTTTCGTCAAAAGCTGTCATACGGTTGAGTTTTATCTCGATTTATAATGCGCCTTGAGACTTGTAATGCGGTTTATCGTTATCGGTGCGCAGTAATTAAGAATTTAAGTTGAGGAGTTGCTAGAGAAGAATAAAATTGCGTTTGTATTTTTTATGCGGATTGTAGATTGGGAAACCGGAAGAGTGCGGTTAAAATAGCAAACTAGAGGATTTTGTTTTTGCATATGGAGAACTTGGGAAACTGATTTGATGATGCATTGGTGCAAGAAGATATCGCGTAACAAATACGCGTAATCGGTTTTATTTAAAAAAAATATTTTTTTAATTAAAACTCAATAGAGATCAATTCTATCATTTTTTTGTTTCATTTTATTCTTTTTTTTTAGCAAAACATTTGCCGAAGTGGTTTTGATAATCTCTTCTTGTTGGTCTTTAAAAAATATTTTAACCAGAAAAGTATTTATTACAACTTTTATCTTTGGAAGATAAAGAGCAAACTTTGAAGTCATTTTTAAATTCTATTTTTAAATTAAATTAACTCTAAATTTGTTAATTTCTTCATTAGTCTTGATTTATATCCGAGATAATCTAATAATTAAGATCTTTTGTAAGATTTATTCAAAATTTAGAGTTAAAAAATTTTTAAAATTATTTTTGAATTTTCTAGAAAGTGAACTATATGTAATATCATTTTTATGAATAAAAGTCACATCTGTTAATGCTCTTTCATGTAATATAGATCCACGTATATAGGATACTTGCGCGGCTGACTCTTCGTATCGATTTAGGTTTGACGACTTCATTACTCAGGAAAGAAAACATGAAAACATTGGTGGTGACCATAAAAATATATTTTCATTAATTTAATCAATTTCTAAATGGGTATTTACTTCTTAATGAATTAGAATCATATAAAAGAAATGTCTTTATTAATGTTGTTTTTATTTACTTATTGCAAATATTTACAGCTTTGAAAAATAATGGATAATATTATATTATGATAACTTTTAAAATTAAAATAAAACATTGAAAAATTAATGTACAAATACATACAATGGTCAATTAATTATTATTTATGAAAACAAATGATTGTAAACTGCCAATTTGACTCAATACCCTTATTATTTTTTAAATTTATAGGATTCCATAAAAGTTTCTTATTGAATATTGGAATGTTAAAGGCGTTGGACCCAAGTGTTAAGCTCAAAATCCCATTCTCCACTTTACTCAACGAAAATTATAGATAAATATTTTTTTTTGGCTCTGTAGCGTTAATCTTTTTTCAAATATAAGACTGCGTACAACGCGAAAAAATATTCAATTTCGATGCTTTTTGCATAAAACGAGGAATTCAAAATCTAAATTTAAAATTCAATATTTTCATTTTACTTAAAAAATATTTGAATTAGATATTTTCTCGCTCTGTACGCATAATTCTAATTAAAAATTGATTAATTCAACAGAAGGAGAAAATTCCAAATTTAATATTTGTTGAATAAAATGAAGAAATCGAATTTTTAGATTAGAACTTGGCTCCAACACCCTTAATTATTCATTATTGGAAATAATTTACATTTCTTCATTTTACTCAACAAATATTAAAATATTTATCTATACAGAGCGAAAAAATATATAATTATAATATTTGATGAATAAAATAAAGAAATCGAATATTGAGATTATAGAACTTGATTGAAATACCCATAAATATTTTTATGTATCTTGTATTTTACATAAAAAAGACTTTTTATTCGGTTTTTTCGGTTTTCCAGCCCGAGCATCAGCAGCTCTACTGCAGGTCTGCCAACCTATTGAATTTCTAGAACTAGAAGATCAACCCTTCCCACTTCCTGACTCTTATCGCCTTATCAAGCAAAAAATTTCTCAATTCCATATGGTTGGCAGCCCTACAGGAGGTGGCTGCGCGATTACATAAAAGTGCAATATCGCAGTTTTGTAGATAGGTACATATGTAGGTAGGAGTCTGTGAGACTGGAGTAAAAGTATCAAGCGATTAAATCGGAGTAGTGAGCGAGCCTGTGTTAGAATCTGACGAGGTCTGTCACTCGTGGCGGAAACGCCGTGGTCTTTCAGTTTGTTTAAGTTCGTTTCGAGTTTCATGTTTCATCGACTGTGGTAGGGGCACGACAGTCGTGTCTATTCGCATGATTTGCATGTTTCACTCATGGAATTCGTTCTTGTAATTCTCTCGGTAAATTTTTGATATCCTTATCAGATACAGATGACGCGGTTCTGAAGTTCTTGATCGACGAGGAAATGCTAAACACGTTGAAAATGTCGGAAAGGTCTCCACGGTTGCGGGCATTACGTCCGAGACCTCAACAACAACAGCAACAACTACAGCAGCAGGTAAAGTCTGAGGCAACACCCAGGAGAGGTGATGTTAAAAACAAAGATGATAAAGATGGCAAAGATGAAGAAGATGCCCCTGACGAAGCCACCAGCCCTACGATCCGACGTTCCAAGGATCAAGGATCCGAAACTAACTCGGGGAGTGAACACAGTCATGGAGAAAGTGTTCGAAAAACTCCGAGTAAGAAAAATGTCAAGGATGTCGCTGAACAAGATTCCCTGGAGGATGATAAGCAGTATGAATGCAAGATGTGCAAACCTCCCAAAAAGTACACCACCCTTAAACTCTATATGCAACATCTTAAAAATGAACACGATAACAAGAAGCCAAAAGTGAGTAAATTATAAATACATAATTTCAAACGATTTTTAAGGGCGTTGGACCCAAGGGTTAGGCTCAAAATTCCATTCTCCAATTTACTTAACGATAATTATAGATAAATATTTTTTTGCTCTGTAGCACTAATCTTTTTTCAAATATAAGACTGCGTACAGAGCGAAAAAATATTTAATTTCGATACTTCTTGCATAAAATGAAGAATTCAAAATCTAACTTCAAAATTCAATATTTTCATTTTACTTAAAAAATATTTAAATTAGATATTTTTTCGCTCTGTGCGCATAATTCTAGTTAAAAATTGATTAATTCTGCAGAGGGAAAAAATTCCAATTGTAATATTTGTTGAGTAAAATGAAGAAATCGAGTTTTTCGATTGGAACTTAGTTCCAACACCCTTAAGGGTATTAGACCAAAGTTTTAATATCAAAGTTCGAGTTCTTCATTTTACTTGATATAAATATTATAATTAGATATTTTTCGCTCTCTAACATTACTCAGTTTTTAACTAAAAGTATGCATACAGAGTGAAAAGTATCATCAAGTATTTTTTTCAGTAAAATAAAAAAATGGATTTTTTTCGATTTAGAATTCCTCGTTTTATGCAAAATGTATTAAAACTAGCTGTTCCAATTAACTATATTTATATTTTTACATTCTCATCAGAGAAGGTATTATTTTGTGCTCATTTTTTGAGCACTTTGCTTCCTCATTATGATGAAGTTGCAAATGAATTTGCTTAATTTTATACAATGCAAAAAACCTTTTACTTTCTTACATTAGCATTGAATTTTGATTATTTGAGAAGTTATAGTCGAAAAATCAATTTTATAAAAATTCTAAATGTACGTAAAAATTGTAAAATTCAATATTATGAAAAATCCTTTGGCACGTTTTGAGATATTGGTGGTGCTAATATACACTACAAATATTTCATCAATTTATCTAAAACTGTCTTTAAGTTAATAGGGCGATAAAAAACGGCGACATCCATACATCCATACACACATACATCCGGACAATTGATTAGAATGTTGTATTAAACATTTATCAAGTGAGGAAAGTTTAATTAAACCATTTTAAAAATATTGGAAAATGTAACAATTACAAAGCTTTCTCTATGAGGAAGCAATTAGATATTTTTTCGCTATGTACGCACAGATATTTCAAAAAAGATTAGCACTAAAGAGTGAAAAAATATCTACCTATATAATATTCGTTGGGTAAAATGTAGAAAATCTATGTACATATTTTTAGATTAACACTTAGGTCCAACACCTTTAACTTAAAAGCTAAAAATTCCATTATGTTCTTAATTTGTAGGAAACTGAAGAAGCAAAAACGGAATCATTCTTAAAATGTCAAATGAGTTCACACATTGCATCTTCACAAGAAGATCTTCAGGCTCATCACGAGGCTAATCATCTAAAAAGAAAATTCTACCAATGTGGAAAATGTAACTATACAACTAACATTCGAGCTCGATTCACAAAACATGTTAGATATCATACCAATCCGCTGATAAAATGTAATATTTGTGACTTTCGAACCCCCTACAAGGTTTGTTTTTAAAATAAATTACGTAATTAAAAGTAAGAATATCATTAAGGGTGTTGGAGCCAAGTTCTAATCTAAAAATTCGATATCTTCATTTTACTCAACAAATATTAAGTTTAGAATTTTTTCCCTCTGTAGAATTAATCAATTTTTAACTAGAATTATGCGCATAGTGCGAGAAAATATTTAATTCAAATATTTTTTAAGTAAAATGAAAATATCCAATTTTGAAGTTTGATTTTGAATTCTTCGTTTTATGCAAAAAGCATCGAAATTGAATATTTTTTCGCGTTGTATGCAGTCTTATATTTGAAAAAAGATTAACGCTATAGAGCCAAAAAATATTTATCTATAATTTTCCTTGAGTAAAATGGAGAATGGGATTTTGAGCTTAACACTTGGGTCCAACGCGCTTGACTGAACTCAATTCGATTAAGTATATGTTTTTTTTTTTCTTTTAAAATTTACAGTGGAATTTAGATCGACATACTCGTAATCATGGAGGAAGTGGAATTTTCCATTGTCAAGTTTGCAACTTTAAAACTGATATTCGACAAAGTTTAACGGTCCATGAGACAAATCATCACGAACCTCCAGTTGGAATTGCCGCTCGCAAGTTAAAGCCTTTCCAAAGAAGACCACGACATGGTCTCAAACGTTACAACCAGGTATAATAACTTTAAAGGTGTTGAAACCAAGTTCTAATCTCAAAATTCACTCTGTGGCGGTGTTTAATTTTTAGATAGAATTTTCGTATAGAGTGTGAAATTCTATAATTTCAATATTTTTTGCGAAAGAAAAAGAATATGTAGTTAATATTTTTAGATACGAATTCAAATTCCTTGCTTTGTTCAAAAAGCAGCAAAAAGCATAAAGGCTGTTGGTATTTGTAACTTTTACGCTAGTCGAGAGAGTACTGATATCCGCCGTTCGTTCCTCGATTCATGCAAGAGCTTTCTGCCTAATTCGTATAAATTCGTATAATTTCGCGACGAATCGAATTCTAACGAATCATCTGAATCAAATCATTTTAATAAAATTCTTACGCAGTAACAATTTACGTGGCGCCACGTAATTTTATTTTTCTGCGCATAAAAATACTGCATGCAATTTCACACAAAGCGTTCCTACTTTTAATCTTCAATAAATATCTTAAAAATAAAATAACTGCATAATATTTCTGCAGGTTGGAGCAAGTGATTATCGAGAAACGAGAGAAGAAAAGACAAGCGAGAGCGTGACACCTACTAAATTAGATTTGACTCCATCTTCGCTTTCCGTAGATAATGTACCAGTAGAAGAGGAAGAAGCAAACGATAAATCCGGTGCGGAGTGCATACCTCGCAAGTGTGAAGAAAAAGGCTGTCCGTTTGTTTCAGCCTGGGATTCAGAAATGCAAAGACATTTATCCGATGCACATAGTTCCGCTGAATCGATGAACAAACCAAAGAAAAAACCTTTGCCGATGTTGATTCCGCTGAGTCCTGCCAACAATGCAAAAACAAACAATTCTTCACCTGGTGGTTCACCTACAACTCTTCTAAAAGTTCCCAGGGTACGGGTCAGACCAGAACTTGCTCAAATTGCTATGGATAATGAATTAGCAAAGCTTCAAGCTAACAAGGTAGTGAAAATATGTAAACATGTTTAAGGATGTTGGATCAATTTTCTATTTCCAAAATTCGATTAAATAAAATGAAGAGTTCGATTTTTGAGATTAGAACTTGAATCCAACGTCTTTAACAATTTGCAAACTCTAAAAAATCTTCTAACTCTCTTTGCCTGTCTTTTTTTAATTTTGCTTAGGTGGTCGAGGTAAAAAGGGATTCAGGAATTAACAACTTGCTATCGTTTCGCCCTGTGGATGTTTTTGAGAGAAAGAACGCCTCCTTTTTCGATAAATTAAAAGAAAAACTTTCATCCTCAACGAGTAACGCTGTTCCTGAAATTGCTTTAACAACCATCAACGATCTCAAATGTTGGTGTACTTTTGAAGCTGCAACTCCTGAGGAATTAATTCAACACAAACAGACTCACCACGCCGCCTTAAGTGTCTCCCTAGGAATTTCTCGTTGTCCAAAATGCAGGAGAAGATGTAAAAGCTCCAGCGATCTTCATGTTCACATGCGAACCTGTCGCTCTGCAGAGAATAGTTCGAAAGATTCTCATGAAAATGCAGAAAATAATTCAGAAAATCGTGCTACTTCCTTTCGCGGTGAATATGCTTTTCCTGCCCAAATGGACTGGGATTCCAGCTACGGGGAAGCCAATTCTTTTGGAAATTCGGTACGAGATTTTATTCATTTCAAAACTTATTGCATGAAATTCTCTAATTCTGGTGAAAAATTCCGAACGAAGATCTTTTTCAAATAGCCAATTTCACTAATTATTTCGGAAAAGTGAAATTAATAACAATAGCAAATGTCTGTGGTATGTGCAGTGTAATGCTTCTAACTCTCTTTGTAATATTCTAGGATTCTTATCGTTTCATTAAATCCAAGAAAAAAAATGTCTTAAAATCTCTTGAAAATTATGAAACTCTCTTGAAATCCTTCGCAATTCTTTAAAATACTTTAAATCTTCTATGTATAAATCTCTTAAAAGCACTTAAAACTTGAAGAATTGATTTTTGAACCAAGAATTCTTTTCGTAGTTCACAAATTCAATAACAGGCTTGCTCTCACGAAATATTTTTCTAGATCTTTTACAGGTTAGACACAGTGTTCCCAATT
>CAJFCP010000059.1:2354564-2377616 GCA_904066005.1 Synergus itoensis | reverse complement strand
AAGTTGGCGAAATTAAATTTGCTTTTACGGTAATTATCACATGTCCTTAATTTACAAATCCTCAGTCAAACAAGTTTTTAATTCTCTCGAAAGATAAAAAACGATAAGAAACCGAATCTGCAGGACATTTCAATTCAATTCACCAAAACTAGACTATTCTTCACAAATTTTTCATAGTTTAGAATTCGAGTACTTATTTAAAAAATTCTAGATTATTTAAGGATCTAAACTTGCAAAACTATGAATTTATAAGATGGATTTGTGAAAGGTCGATAATCTTTGGTTTTGGATGAATGGAATTCTAATGTCCCTCTTCTAGATTAAGATATTGAAGATGCTTTTGGCAGGTCGAGAATATTTCTGCAAATTCAAGCCGGCGCAGAGTATTCAAATGTCCTCATTGCCCATTCTGGGCTTCCACAGCAAGCCGGTTTCATGTGCACATTGTTGGTCATTTAAACCGGAAACCGTTTGAGTGCTCGCTGTGCGCCTACAGATCAAACTGGCGCTGGGATATCACAAAACATATCAAACTTAAATCAGCAAGAGATCTAGCACACATCAGTGCTCGAGTTCTTATGACTGATGAAACCGGTCGACGTAATTACTCCAAGTACAACAAGTATCTCACTCAGGTCAGAAAATCACCCATGAAATCTTCAACTTCATTCATATATAGTCTTCTTATTATTCATATTCGCTATAATTTTATTTTGCAGAGTGGCTACTGAACCGCCAAACCAGAAAATTACTGTCAACTTAATTTTTCACAATTTTTTTTAGGACAGAATCCATTTCAAATCATACAGGCTCTACACTTAAAGTTGTAGAATCTCTCGGGACAAAATATGTTGTTTTTAGAGGAAATTAGGCAATATATATTTTTGAGATTTGTGAAAAAATTGAATACTGTTAGCGTTTATCGTTTTCTTTTGAAATCCATGAGAAAATTTTCTAGAAGCAGAAATTTTCCCGGCCTTACCTGGAATTTTAAGAGATTTCAAATGACTTTAAGAAATTTCAAAGGATTTTAAAAGTATCCTAGAAGATTTCATAAAAACTTTAAATAATTTTAAAGAAAAAAGTTAAAATACCTATAACTTCGCAGAATTTTTTTCAGCAAATCGCAAAAGTACGTATCGCCTAATTTCCTCTAAAAACTTATTTTGTTCTCTAAAGATTTTTCTACATCAAGTATTGAACCTGTCTAATTTGAAATAAATGATTCTGTCTTAATTAATTAATTAATTTTTTTTTTTTATTAATCTTCAACAATATTTCAAGACCAATGTTAGTTACAATAAACATTACGTTCAGTTTCAAAAGCTTGGACTTTAAAATTAGAATCACGGCAAAGATTTTTCTGAGATTTTGAGTGGCCACCTTGTTTCATGAAACATTGATTTTTATATTAGTCAATTTTTTAAAAATATTTTATACCTCTAAAAGGGAGTTTCTTTTTGTACCCTTTTGAAATCTATTTCGGCGGAATCAGAAAACAACTTCTTACATCTGGATTTTAGATTAGATTTAAAATTCAGATTTCCTTTTTCTTTTATTTTTTATCTTTCGGAAGTGTTTTATACTTGTTTGTACGTTTATTTTACTTTGCGCATGACTGTTTGATCGATAGGCAGAGGCAGGGTAGTAAGGGTTTTTTTTTTAATTCTCTTACGTGCTTGTCATTATGCGTAATTGATTTTGCAACCCATTAACAAACGATCTTGCACCTTGAGTTCCGGCTCATTATCCCTGATTTTACATATTATATTCACGTACCCATATACACATAAACAATACTTAGTCTTCAAACTAATTTTGATTTATCCTACGATTTATATAGATAGGAGGACGGACTCTGGCAGACCAGGGAGGCGAAGAACAAAGCGTAGAAGAAGCTGAAGATCCTCCAAAAAAACTTCGAGTATCAAATGCGAAGAATTATCTTCAACCACCGGAACTTACGCCCGCGCCTATTCCGTCACTAAACTCTGTAGCTACGAACGAAGGATCTTCAAACGTTCCGCTGAGACCTCCACCTCCACTGAAAGCTGCAAATCGAATCCAAGGTCTCTCTATATTGAGAAAAAATTCGAATTCTCCGAGTATTGGATCTCATTCTGTTAGTCCTGTACCTTCACCGACTTTAGGAATGGATGATGCAAAAAGAACTTTGTGGAAGTGCAAGCGTTGTAACTTTAGGGATGCCAGTAAGGAAGTTGTTCTTCAACACGTGAAGGGTCATTATGAGCATTCCGAGTCTACTGGAGATGAGAGGGTGAATATTTAAAATATTTTTTAAACCCGATTGGTACTAGGATTCTTTTAAATTGTTACATAAACAATTTTTTCTTCAGAATCCATTTGGCTGTGGAGATTGTCCATTTGCAGCTCCGGATTCTGCAACTTTAGCTATGCATCGAGTACACCATCGTCCAAATTTAGAAGCCATTTTCAAATGCTACCTTTGCCCCTATTATGTTACGACAAAAGCGTAAGTATCTACTTAAAAGGCGATTGATTTTGATTCTATATAGAAAGATATATATTTTGGTTTCTGTTTCGAATAGGCTTCCACATCCACACCCTTCAAATTTTCTTCTAGCATCCTTTAAATTTATTTTAAGTCTCCTAAAGTTTTTTTATCCCTTGAAATTTCTTAAAGTCGCTTAAAATTTTTTTATATCCCGAGAAAGACCGGGTAAAAATTAGTAAATCCTGTATTTATTTCAGAGAACTTTTGGAACATTCAAGACTACACGGACAAGAATTGGCAAACGTGCACCAAAGAAATGTGGAGTCGGATATTTTCCCAGTTAATGCAAGAAAGCAGATGAGTCAACAATTAGAAAATGGTACATTTCAGATCCAAATGCTTTCTTTAAACTTCAAGTCCAAAAAATGTCTGATCCTAATTTTTATTTCAGCAAGCAGAAGTTTGAAGGACGAAACATCGCTAGAGCGGAATGTGATGTCGCCTTCATCGTCAACCGAATCTGGAGCAAGTCTCTACAAAAATTCAGAAGTTCCTTCTTTACTACTTGACACCCGAGAACTTCCAGATGCTCCATTAGTTTGGGTTTCCCGACCCGATGGAACAATTGCCAAAATGTTAAAATGTCGTCATTGTCCCTACGTTTCACAGAGACGAGCTGAAGTTCACGATCATGAGACAATGCATGCAAATGCTTCACAACCGGGTCCCCATATTGAATGTCCGCATTGTAGTTTTGCTTGTACGAGAAGAGACATCATGGAAAGTCATTCGGATATGCACAAAGGTTCATTGGGTACCGTTCACTGCCTCGTGGATGATACTCGACCAGACTCTCAACAACTTAGCGATCTGGCCTCACTTCTTGGACTCTCGAAACCACCTTCGATGGGTGCTGAACCAGATTTACAAGATTCTAGACTCGTGCATTGTTGTAGCAAATGTCCGGCTCGATTTTTGTGCGAAAAAGAATTGAGGATACATTTTAGATACCATTCAACTGAGTTAGCTTACACTTGTCAGTGGTGCTCTTACGCGGCCAGACAACCGGCACATTTAATGGCTCATCAGAAGGCTCATTCGCCAGAATATCAAGAAAGAACTCGATATTTGTTGTCGATTTATGGACACTCGCAAAGACACCCGCCACCGACGACTGCGTGTATCGAAGCTGGGGGGCAGGATTCTGAAGATGGAAGTTCTCTACGTGTTGCTTGGATTGTTGTCGAAGTTGCTGCAACTTCTGAACAACAGTTTGCAAATAATTTGGCTAACAATGGACCTCGTAATGGAAGTCAGGTAAGAGTGAAAGCATTTTTCGATTTATAGGGTGCGCATAATTAGAGAAAATAACTATGAGGATAAATAAAAATTATATCAACTTATTATTCGGAAATATGAAAATTAGGTAAAATAAAAATTATGGGAAGTTGAATTTATAAAATATTCATGTGCTCTATTCATCGTGTTAACTTCGTTACAAAAACCAAACTTTTTACTAATCTAATTTTCCATTCTTAGGTCTTCACCTGCGCAAAATGTCCAGCTCGATACTTTAAACTCGATGCCTTGGAATATCATATGACACTTCACGGTTCAAATAACAGATTCAAATGCAGCGAGTGTGATTATTCTTCAAAAACAGCCCAAAACCTCGTTAAACACCAAGTAGTTCATCGTCGTCACGCTGAGACAGCAAACCCGGTTTCTGTGCCCCGAGGATCTGCGCCAGATCCTCAGTTCGGAATTTTCATGCGAGGCAATCCTAATTTCGTCTACCCCGGATACCTTCGAAATGGTCGACTAAAAGAAAAGCGATATAAATGCCACAAGTGTCCTTCAGCTTTTGAAAAACGAGAACAATACCGGGTTCATTTGACCCTTCATGGAGCTAAACAACGTTACTGTTGCGACACGTGTGATTATTCTGTTAAATACTACGCTAATTACGCCCAACATATTAAAAAACATGAAGCTAATGCTCTTGCTCAAGCTTCTCGTCGCCAATGCGAAGTGGAAACCATTCCAATAGAAAATGAAACCGACGAAGCTATCTTTGGAGGTCGCTGTGGAAAGTCCTTGAAAAAATCCAGCCTTTCTAATTCTATAAATAATGCTCCAATTCTTCCCCCTCAAACTTCAAACCAGGATAAACAGTCGGTGATGATGATGCAGAGGAGAGGAATTATTCAAACAGGGAATGAATCTGAAACTGAACCAGAGCTAAGATGCCAATCTTGTCCATTCTCTTCGAATGATAAAGAAGTCATGGATTCACATAAGAGGCGCCACGGGATCGAAAGATTAACACCTTCTTGTCCTCATTGTGATTATGTTCCGAGGAAGGAAGAGAATATAGGAGAACATATTAGGTTGCATTTCACGAGACTTTTTAAGCCTGAATCCTATGTTATTGTAGACTTGTTATCTCTTACTATGAAGAAAATAGTTGAAGATGAAAAAGTCGATGAGGAATCGGAAATTCTTTTTAAAGAATGCGAAGATGGAAAATATCTTCCAGATTTGGGGGTTTTTCCTGCGCTTTTAAACAATACTGCGAATGGAATTCAGGAGAAAGTTATTGTCGATCCACATACAGGAGAGACGAAACCTCAACTGACTGTATAAGAGCATGTATTTAAAAGTTGAATTTTAATTCTCCAAAAGCGAATTATAACTTTAGTTCGTTTTTATTTAGGATTTGTAAATATCGGATATATGCCGAAAAAGTTGTTTAGTTTCGTTAAAAGATTGTTAAGGTAATTGAATGATAAAATTGAAAATAATTAAGCAACTTTATTGCTACGCTTTGTTCAATGTAAAAAGAAAATTAGTTTAATCTATTTTCGAATATGAAAAGATGTGAAAAATATGAGTAAAAGTAATACAATCGCTTTCATTATAAATCTTACAAACGATTTTTCCAACAAGGAAAACGTTCCATGTGTGTACATATATTATGTATAAATTATAGATAATATTCCTATTCGGACAACAATCTTTAGAAATGTAAAATCATCTTTGCACGGTAGACAGCATTTATGAGATTCAAGTTTTATACATTTAAAGATAAGAAAATTCGATACGCAAAATTGTTATGTGTAAATAAAAACTAAAAATACAGTAACGGTTTATCTCTATTTTTAAAAATATCGTAAAAAAGAAGAGTAACTTCTAGAAGATTCACCAAAGCGTTTGACGCATCGATATGTTCATGGAAATTTTGTCTTTTTTTATGTACAAGGTACATGCCAAAAATGTTTTAGAAGGCAATTTATTTCCGTTTGAGATTCATTGAAATCCGAATGATGAGGATCAAACTGTACAGTCTGTATTTTCATTTCCATCGTTTTTTAAGAGATAGATTCCTTCCACTTCGTCTTCGGGAATTTTGTAGCGGATGACCTGATGCTATCTATTTGGTCTTTGATCTTCCACTACAGATATCAACCTCTGCCGCGTCTTTTTGTTGTTTTGACAAGTACAGGAAACTAGTCCTATCAATTGCTTCGTTGAATATTCCTAAGAATTTTAATTTGAATAAATATTTACATAAATAAATTCAAAATGTAATTTTTCTAAAGAAGCTAGGTAATACTAGCCTGTTCTTACCTTGTGTTCTTTCACCCATTCCTCTAATTTATCTTCTGTAAGATAAAAGGCTTTAATATACAGTTCCACGTATTCTTTATGTGGCATGGGTCTCAGAGACGTAAAACTTTCAAACTTTGATGTTAGCTGAGTAAAATCAAGCTGCATCAGTCCTCTCCCTCCATTAGAACACTTTTTGGCAATCGAAAATCTATTACATATATAAACAGTAAGTTCTAAACAGAAAATTCGATTTCTTCGCTTTACTTGATAAATATATTACGAGTATAATTAGATATTTTTTCACTCTGTATATAGCTACTCATTTTTTAAATAGAATTATCGGTACAGAGCGAAAAAATTTATAATTTCAAAACTTTTTTGAGTAAAATCAAAAGATTGAATTTGTAGATTAATTTTAAATTTCTCGTTTTACGCAAAAAGTATTAAAATTAAACATTATTTTGCTATATAGGCACATATCTATTTTAAAATAGAACCTATAGAGCGAAAAGATACTTAATTCTAGTAATTATTAAGTAAAATGGGGAATTTAATTTTGAGATTAGTATTTGGATCCAACACCTTTACATAAAATTTTTTAGAAGACTTTTTTTTAAATAATTAAGATCACATTCAAACGTACCCTTCTACTAAAGTCCGTGTTACCAAATGAGCCACATTTTCCCAAATTGCACTATCTACTTCCTTAGGCAAAGGCACTCTATTCCCTATATCTTTAAGTCTCATACGTAATACTTCCATTTCCTGTCAAATAAAAAATCGGTGTTAATTATTTCTCTTGGCTTAAGAGTATATAATACTTTGTCTTAGGAGCAATTTAGTTTAAGCGAAAAATACCCTGCAAAATTTGGTTATTATCATATGCCCTTAATATATTACTTCCCAAACTAATACCCACCTTTAAAATTTTATCAACATAGTTACTATGTTGAGACATTACGTCTCGCACTTCCCAATTTACTTTACTCATGAGATTTAAAACTCCAGCAATATCAAGAGCCTGCGAAACAACAGCCATATAAACCGGCTTTCTCAAATCCGTCACTGAAGTAATCGTTTGCACATAAAACTGATGCAGATAATTCCTCTCAGGACTATTTGCTATCAAATGATCAAAATAATGCTTAAAACTCTCATATTGTTGTCCTAAAAAAATTAAGGATTCCACAGCCACAGCCCGTTCAGTCAGTCCGTGAAGTCTTTCTGGTTGTTTAAGGTTCACGATTGGAGACATTAGTGGTTGTTGAATCTTGTGAGATCGATTCGACGGATTCTCCATATCACTTTCATTAATTATGAGGTTTTCTTTCATTCGAGCCAAAGCAAGTTTCAATTTTGGACTATAAAGAGAGTCGCTTGTAATAACGAGGTCCGAGGTAAAAAATAAGTGTACGGTGTAAAAGTACAGCTCGAAAAACTGGATCATGCTTTGAATAACCGTTACAGCGATAGATTTTAAGAGTCTTATCATTTGCAAATATTTCCCGCAAACTCTGAGGACACTTAAGGTCGTATTAGTGACGATCGGACCACTGTGTTTCGTTTTGTGTTTTTTCTTAGTCACTTTTGCATGATCCGATTCATCCACGAAATCGTACCTCAGTTCTTCAGGAATATCATCCTCAGAATCGTCTGAGAAGTATCCTGATAATTCGTCCTAAAAAACAGGAAAACATTTAAATTTAATTTAAAATCAAATTAAGAGTGTTGGATTCAAGTTCTAAACTTCAAGTTCAATTAAATCTTTTGTAATCTTCTAAAGTACTTAAAAAAATATTTTGAAATCCTTTGGAATCACTCAAACTTTTTTGAATTCTTTGAAACTTTTCGAAATATATTGAAATTTTTTGACATTTTTTAAAAACTTTTTGATTTCTTTTTATATCCTTAAAATTATACTCACTTCGAGACTTCCAGTTCCATAAAATTTTTAAAAATTATCATAGCATAAATTATTGAGAAAAACTAAACATTTTAATTTTACAAAAAAAAAGTATCAAGACCACGAAGTTTTTCGCTCTGTACACACAATTCTATTTAAAAATCAGTACGCTCCAAAACGAGAAAATATCTAATTATAATATTCACCAAGTAAAATGAGGAAATCGATTTTTGAGATTAGATCATGAGTGTAACACCCTTAATTAGTTTTAATTGTGTAGAAAATCGAAAATCTTTACCGCAACATTAGCTAAAATATCTTCATCAATTGTCTCGTCTAAGCCAACATCAAAAGGCGAAGTTCCTCCGTCTAAACATCTCTGTAACCATCCATTAGTCACGCAATTTTCATTTTCAGACAAGCTTGAACTCTCGGAAGCATTCCAGTTCTTGAAGCTACTTAGAATAGGTTTTAAACTTTTGAATTCTTGGAGCTGTGTCGCTACAAAAGTAGGTTTTACAGGGCAAAGTTCCCATCCATCGTTCTCCAAAAATATTCGTAACTCGTCTAACCTCAAGGCGTGATAATTCAAAAAATAAGACAAACATTGCTTTCTGATGCATTCCTGTAAATTCTCAGACTTGCTAGCGCATAATTCTTCGCCAACTTTTATCAGTCTGAAATGTTAATACAAAAATATAAATTCTTTCATAAAATAAGTTCAATTCTAAATTAACGCTTAAGGGTGTTGGATCAAAGTTTTAATCTCAAACTTTTATCAAAAATTCGTAGTTTTGTAGTAAAATTCAATTGCATCATTTTATTACAAAAATATTAAAATTATGTATCTTTTCGCTCTGTAGGTGACTTCATTTTCAAAATAGGTGTATGTCTATAGAACGAGAAAAATGAGGACTTCGAATTTTGAGATTAGAACTTGGATCCAACACCCATAAACTATTTTGTAATAATTATCTGAGTCTGAAATCCATTAATTGAATTAAACTTGCTCACCTATTTATAATTCCCAAGACTTGCACAAATTGTTCAAACTTAAAATTCGATAAATCTGTCCCCATGAAAGTCGAAATTTTCGTTTCAACATCATGCCAAATTCTAACAACTCCATTTTCGAGCTTCTGCTTAACGTACTGCTTATTAAAGTTAGCTTCTAAATCTTTATTCTCTATAATCTCCTGCTTAGCTTGATTTTCATGTGAACCATGCCACCTAACTATCAAATAATAAGAACTGAGAATCGCCCACATGGATTTGCAAAGTTCCGATAAGCAAGGAATGAAATTTTCCTGCGATATCGAACTACATAATTGTTTATACTGTCTTTTCATATCTCCACCAGCGAAGGAATAAACAGCCGCAAATGCCGTGTTATGAATCGCTGCCGTAAAGTGCATATGAAGTTGATCCATTGCAGTTTGAGATTTTCCCAGCAGATTGTAGGCTTCCTGAACGGAAGAATAGGTCGTCACATCAAATTGTGTGCACATTTTTGCTAGAGTAACATCTAATGCTTCTTCAACCTGTTCTAAAGTATCTTGGAGTTTTCCATTTAGAGCTGCCACACAGTGGAAATGTTTGAAAGTCTCTGCAGCACTTTGACATTCTAAAAGCAAGGAAATCGCCCCTGGATAATTTTCTTCGTTCAAAAGTTCGTGTAAACGATCCTCCGTTCGTAGCTAAAATTCAAAATTCTAATTAAACTAGCAGAAATTTACCGGGGGTTGTAAGGAATTTCAAAGTATTTTAAAAATATTTGAACTATAAAAACTAGATTTGAAAGATTAAATAAACTTACGAGAGTCTTAATTGTATTTAAACTGTTGAGTAAGTCATCGATAATCTGTCTTTTTCGATAGTGAGCAAGAATTCCTAAACTAGCAGTCGTAAATTGTTTCCTGGCTAAATTCAGATCTGCTCTTCCAACTCTGCATATAGCTAAAGTGTCTTGAAGTTGCTCTTGCACTAGTAAAATTCTTTCAAACTCTTCTTTACAATCACTTTGCTTCTGGAGAATCAACTGCAGTACCTTCTTCGATACTACCTGGTGCTGTTGCTTCAATTTTTTATGATAGCGTTCTATATCCTTGGAGTTTAATACTTTCGGTAATTTTCCAAGCTCGTATCTACAAGGATCGAAATCACTGTCAGCTTCGTAATAAATTTGCTCGATCGATTCTAATATTTCTTGGTCGGGAACTGCTTCACTTTCAGTTGACTGTCCTGCTTCGGAATAACGATCTTCGTGGTTTTGAGATTCACTTGCACTGAGAGGGTTTAATAAATCCGGATGAAGACCCATCGATGGTATTTTTGGCTGATTCTTAAAAAATATTAAAACTTTTTTGTAAAGGAATTCTTTCAAAGAATTAGAGAAAGAGTAAATTATAAAATTTAGACTTGAGGTTGGAACTCAGATCTGAGAATACAGTTTACGAACATCATTCCCGACTTTCAAAAAATATTGAACATATTGAACAATATTTTTCTAGGGTTTCCCCAGTCTAAAAATATTCCTGATTTTCCTGGTCAAGTGGCCATCCGAATATTATTACATATAAGTATAGAAATCGTAAAATTTTTGTGATTCATCTTCAAAATTTCGATGCATCAATTAGAATCAAGAATTTGAAATTAACTTTTATAAAATAAATACAAGATGTGTCTATTAAAAACAACTAAAGGGCGTGAAAGAAAATGTAAAATACATACTAAAAAAATTCGAGGTCATGAACTACTTACTAGTTTTCATTCATAGAAACAATTTTTACACCAGTATTTAATTATTAAACAATATTTGAAATGACATTTAAAAAAAATACAATACCAATTGCTCAAGATTACCTAAGAGTAATTAAAAATAAAATAGAGTCTCGTTCTGCAAATTGCGACACCCTTAAATTATTTAATTGCAAAACAAGCAACATAACCAAAAGACTCAACTACGTCGCATATATAATTGCGGTATTTACACATCACTATATAGGATGAATAAAGTTCCGTCATTAAAAAAGGAACGGGAAATTACGAATACGGTGGTTTCAATTGAACTTTTGAAATGGAAATTGAAAATGGGAG
Organism: Synergus itoensis; assembly: GCA_904066005.1. Taxonomy (NCBI): domain Eukaryota; kingdom Metazoa; phylum Arthropoda; class Insecta; order Hymenoptera; family Cynipidae; genus Synergus; species Synergus itoensis. The sequence continues at coordinate 2,366,529 of CAJFCP010000059.1, read as the reverse complement.
AAAAATGAAAAGTGTGAACTATCTAACCTGTTTGTTGAGAAGGCCTAAAAATTTAAATTTTAGGTCCTCCATCATAATGGAATTTTTAACAGTCAAGCTAAGCTTCTTTTTATCCATCTGCTGATTATCGAACACTCACTGTGGTTAAAGTAATATATGTATTACTATATCCGATAATGAGGTTAAACTAATTATAAATTGTGAGGAATGTTGATAGCTGTAACCGCTATCATCATATTTGAGACGTTTGTTTCCTCCCTTTTACAAGGTGTTTATTCCTCAACCCTCCGTTTTTCTAGATCCACTTATTTTCAATAACTTCCAAACACTTCAAAACCTTCCAAACCTTTCAAACACTTTCGAAACTCTCACTGCACTTCTCTGATTGCGGTTTCAGAGCTTGCTGGAGTATCATATAGACATATGGATTCAGCCAGAATTGAATTTGTGTAAGTTCTTAGATTTATTACAAAACGTTAAACTGTGTATGTAAATTCACACAACATCGTCATGCGTTATCTATGTTATCATGTGAGTTGGCATCTGTCATATGTATCTGTCATCTCTGCTGTCATCATCTGTCATATAATGTGTCATATATTTCACAGTACAGAATGAAGTGCTCTCAAAGTTGGCTCCCTGCGCGCGCAGCGCGTGTTGGCTTCTCACTGGAGAAATGTTTCTATTGGTCGATTTTGAATCACGCGCCAGATTACAGCCAATGGCAGAATGTGTGTGCTGCGCGCGCAGCACGTGATGGCTTCTCACTGGAGAAATTCTGCCATTGGCTGTAATCTGGCGCGCGATTCAAAATCGACCAATGGCAACATTTCTCCAGCGGGAAGCCAATGTGTGCTGCCATTGGTCAAAATTTGGCACGCGATTCAAAATCGAATTCATTTAATTCGATTTTGAATCGCGCGCTAGATTACAGCCAATGGCAGAATTTCTCCAGTCTGCGCAGCTGCGTCAGCTGTCAACACGGTCAAAACCACGGTTAAAACATAACCTTAGAAGTCAGAAATGGAAAAACCCTAAAAACCCGCAAAACTTGCGACTATATAACATAATACAATTAGCAATAATTAGTGATTATAGTGCTCGATAATTTAAATCTAACAGCTGGTAGATTCAAATAGTTAAGCCTGCGATTTCGGAATGATTCGTTATTTCATTTGACATATATATATAAAAAATAGTTGTTCCGCTATGAAAATGCAAAGGATGGAAAGAAAAAGTCTTTTCGTTGGTTAAAGCAATATCAAGTATTCAAGTTTTTGGAGCTTTGTGCTTCGAAATCGGCTGAAATGCACTTGGATAGTTTTGAAAAAGTTAGGAAAGGTGTACAGAATGCCAGGGTCAAAATCACGTAACAGAGGTCAGAGAAAACAGAATTTGAACAAGAAGAAGGGACCCAAGACTCTAGGAGGTTTTGTTTTTTTGCCTTATACATATTTTTAGTTTGAAAAGTTTTTGCACTTTGCAGATTCATTTCGATAGAGGGGAGATATAATGTAGGTTTATTATTTACTTCTAGATGTTACTATCAATGATTTTGCTAATGCAACTACTGGATGTCATTCAAGGTTGAAGAAAGCTGTTGCAAGTGTTGCTTCGGAGGGTACATTTAATTTTACCTGATTTTACGATAGTCATATATTTAGATGTTTTAAAATTTGAACGATTTTAAATACGAAAGTTTCAAATTTTTATTTATTCTATATTACGATTAATTACAGTTCAGCAAAGATTGGCTATAACTGAAGATCTAATAACTCAACAGGATGATTTCCTTAAAACCAAACAAAATAGTGTCAGCTCTAGCGAAGGTAAAAGTTAAATTATTTTTTGATTAAATTCAACCTATCCATTTTACTCCAAAAATATTTAAATTACAGACTTTTAAACTCTGTATCCATAATTATATTTAAAAAATGAGTAGATATACAGAGCGAACAAATATTTAATTATAATATTTATCAAGTAAAATGAAGAAATCGAATGTTAAATGCATATTATTACTTTCTTAGGAAAAATCGCTAAAAGTAAGGTCGTCACTCCTGAGCAACCGGAAATCGAAGAATCTTATGAAGGTGATGTTTTTTCATCATGAGCAAATTATAATTGAATCAGGATGTAAATGTAATTCTAATTTTTCTAAGATTTTTCTAATTTTTTTTTTTAGGAAATGATTATCCATTGGATCTTTGGTTTCTGATATCCGAACACATTTATCCCGAAACTGTTGGAAAATTTGCTAGCATTTGCAGAAAGTCCAACTACGTAACGCATACAGCAAAATTCTGGTTTCACCTCTTGAAACGGTAAGAATATTGATTTGATTATGGAATAAATCTTTGAAATTGAGTTTAATAATTTAATTATGTATGTAAAATTAGTACCTTTTTATAATTTCTTGAGTGAAAATTACTTTTGAGTGAGACCAAGTTAATTTACTATTAAAATTAATCATTATACTATTTACATAACTTCAAGATTATTATATAGTGTAATTAAAAAAAAAAAAAACATTAAAACTTTCAGATTTCATAGATCTACAACTGGTTTACCGCAATATTTACAACCTGGTTATATTAAAAGTCTTTATGGACTCAGAGCTTGCGTTATACGAGCTCTTTACTTCAGTTATTATCAATCCTTAAAAGGTCCGGACAATAAGGCACACATGCAACAGAAAGATCCTCATTCTTTGATTAAACGACGATGTTCTCTGATGTGGCATAAGGTAAACTAAAATAAAAATGATCTACAATTTATTTAGGCAATAACGGTTTTGAGTAAATTGAAGTGTGTTGGATTTAAGTTCTAATCTCAAAACTTGATTTGAATTTAATTTTGAGTTTCGAATTTGGATCAAACGCCCTTAAATAATGTTTTTTTTTTTTAGAAAGGGGAAACGCGATGGTACTTCTTTTTTAAGTTAAAAGAATTGAAGGAAGGTTATAAAAAGTACACTTGTGTTGAACGCTTGGATGAAAACAGGAATCAAAATTGCAAATTTAATTCCCACAACGATGTGATGTTTAACCCTGAGGAAGGGTCCAAACTTCTTCGAGTAAATTTTTTGAGTTAGGAGATTAAATCTACAACTTTGAAAAAATGAAGATTTAAAACTTAAATTTGTTTCCAGGTTACTTGTTTGCAGTACAGTATGGTGCCACCCGTGATAGGGATGACTCTGCAAACAGTATCGGTGCACTTATCCCCAGGATTGGAACACCTTCGCCTAGTGCTCGGATTTGGATCTGAGTACGTACCGAAAAGCCCAACGACAATCATCACTTTAATCGGCGTGGTTAAAATTGACGTCTTCGATTGGTGGCAAATTCAATACCCATATCAGCCAATTGAATTTAAAGTCCCTCAAAACACCCCTAGAATCCCAACCTATGATTCTTGGGAACAGATTTATTCAGGTATCAGAGATCGGGAGTCTTTTATTTACGCGTGACCCTTAAATATCTTTATTCCAAACTAAAAGAGAAAAGACTGATTCGCACAGGTTAAACGTAACAGTTTTCCAATCAGGTCTGTAGTTTTTAAATGCTAGATTTCTCACTTTATTTTGAAGGCCGAATTCATTTAAAATAATGTAAGCTCGACATGTTCAAGCATAGAATCGTCTGCAGATAAAATATGTTTTTTAAAGGATTCTATAGATGATACGTATTTCACTGATTCAGACGATTCTATGACTTGAATGTGTTGAACCTGCATGATTTGAAATAAATTCGACTATAAGAGTTTTTTTTTTCATTTGGAAATGGATAGGTCCTTAAACTGAAACTTCGAAAATCTAAGAGTGCAAATCATAAATGTATTGAAAGTTGATTACAGTACAAGTTTTTAAAGAATAAAAATTTTTTTATAAAAGCAGTATAAATTTTGTTTATACATGTATAAATAAATGAATTATTAAAAATCAGTGTTTTCATTGTCTATCAAAAAATTTTCTAAGTTAATTATAAATAAATGTTATAATTGGTCTAATGTCAAATGAATTAAAATTGCGTCTTTATTAAAGGAAAATTCTATTAGAAAATGTACAAAATTATTCAGCCACTTCTGCAACTAATTTGAGATTAATACTTACTTAGTCTAATAGAAAAAATATAAATCTAAACTCACTAACTATTTCTTATCTTTATGTTCGACAATCCAGAAGTGAATCTTCACGTCTGCTAGCGGAATTCTTTGAGTGCTCTCCTTCTTGATGAGCTGGAATAACAAGTTTTGTTTCTTTAATTGTTCTTTGAATTTCAATAGTGCGGTTAATCTTTATCTTTAAAAATTGTAAGCCTACCCTTGAAATCAGATCTCTAGCCCCAGGAGTGATTTGCGATGGCCAAGGAATTTTCACAGCTCGTATTTTATCGTATGTTTCTTGTTGAGTATCACTGAAGAAGGGAGTTCTTCCTACAAGGAATTCGTAACAAAGAATTCCTAAGCACCAATGATCTACGAAGACGTTGTATTTCTGGCAAGTTACCATCTCTGGAGGAAGATAATCCAAAGTACCGCAAACTGTGTGACGTCTGGAAAATTTAAAATTATTTGATTAAGAATATTAATTTAGCAATAGGGTCGGTGCACCGGTTTTGGCCACTGCTCCTATTGTGGCCACTATCACAATTTTCTTAATTTATTACGGTTCCGTTAGCTTTACTGCATGTTGACGAACGCAGTTTTTTGACGAGCCATCAAATTGCGTTTGTCAAAATGCAATAGAGCCAACGGAACCGTAATAAATTACGAAAATTGATGGTGGCCACAACAGGACTTACGGTGTCCAAAACAGGTGCGCCGACCCTAGTAGAAGAAAAAATTTACTAACTTTGAAGAAGGTGCATGGACGGACCATCCAAAATCTGCCAATTTGATATCACCCCTTAAGGTGAGCAGTAGATTTTCTGGCTTTATATCTCTATGGATAACGTTCATCTTGTGACAATACTCGAGAGCGTCTGCGACTTGATAAATGTATTTCGCGGACCTAAAAGAAAAGAGGACACGAGCATGAAATGTAAGTAAAGTATTAAGGATTGGAAAATTGTTTTAAGAAAACTAAAAGGCTCACAAATGCTCGTTGAATCTTTCTCCAGGCTGTCGCTTCAATTCTTTGTACAATTCACCACCTGCTGCGAATTCCAATACTAAGTATATTTTCTTTTCATCGTGGAAGTAAGTGAGTAATTGTAAAATGTGAGGATGACTGCAATACAAAATATATGATAAAGAATATAAAGAAATGTAAGATTCTAGAAAGTTGAATTTATTTCCAAATATGAAAGATACCTTAAATGAGATTGAATTTCGATTTCTCGTAAAGCTTGCTTTTCGACTTTGCCTTTCACGAGCTCGATTTTGTAGAGAGTTTTCAATGCAACCATATAATGACTCGACTTTTCTCTGGCTAGAAACACGCGACCGAATTTTCCACGACCTAAAGGAGCTCCAACTTGAAAATCGTCCATTGACCAACGGAAACTAGAATAAAAGATTAAAATTAAAGGGTAAATGTCCTGTTGAAAAATATAATGCAGGATTTTTTAAAAATATTTTGAAACTCTTTTCCAACTTCTTTCATTTTTTTCACTTTTTTGTTCAAATATTTTTAAATCTAAATTTATAATTACTTTAAAAACACTTGAAATAACCAGCAATTTTTCTAAATCCCTTGAAATCTTATTAATTCTTTTGAAACTCTTAACAAGAACTTTAAACTTCCCAAGGATCCCTAGTAATTCCTTAAAATCATTTAAAACCTTTGAAATCGTGTAAAATATATAAAAATTACTTAAAATCAAACGAAATCCCTTAACATATCTTGAAATTACCAAAAATCATTTAAATCATTTTTTAATCCTTTAAAGCCTTTTTAAAATCTATTGAAATTTTTTAAAAACACTTGAAAATTCTTAAAATCCCCTTACTTTTTGAGTTATGTATTCTGCTACAAAAAATTACGGGAAACTTACTTCCTTCCACGACCTTCGATGTGTTCTGTCATTGAATCGAGAGTTCTTTGGACATCTTTTTTGTAAACCTCCGGAATATTTTCTGAGGCTCTGAACACTGATTCCATCATCTTGTCGAAATCTATACCTATCGTAATGTCAGTACTTAAAATCTCTTTAAATCTAAAAGAAAAAAGGGATTAAACAATATTCTATAAAAAAATAAATTGTTTAATGTATACTGCATATTGAATTTTGTTAATAATATTTTATAAATTGCTCGGAAGCAGCTATTTCACTTTGAGGTTAGAATTACTCTATACCTCATATAATAAAAGATTAGTGCTTATGGATAATATACTGTCTTTACATTTCACTAATTACACCTTTTATTAATAAATGTAATTTTTACATACCTTAAAATAATATTTTCTGTCACATAAAAATCATAAAAGCTTTCTCAGCACCAAACAGAATTAACAGTTCCCACAATTTCCAAACCTTCCAAACCGCCGTCAACAGAATTTTTAAACTTCACAAACAATGGCCGCCAACCAATCAAAATGTTTTCTTTATATTCTGATTGGTCGTGCTGACATTTTTGTCACATATGGCGGGAGATTCAAATGTATTATAGAAGAGAACACAAAAAGAGTAATACGAGATCTATAAAATACAATTTATTGTTAACTTGTTTTGAATTAAAAAAACTATTTAATTATTTTGCTTAATAGAATTAATATCATTTATGAAATTTCTTGTGTCAAGGATACAGAAGAAAATCGATTGCAAGTGTGTGTATGCAAAAGCTGAGAGGGAAAAACAAAACAATTTCAAAAGTCTTTATTACATTCTACTAAATGATGTCACAGATATTATTGTGTAATTTCCTATTTTTAAAAATATGATGAAACTCTAAAAACCTTTATAAACAATTAATTTAATTTTCATTTTGAAAATGGAGCCTTTCTTTGGACATGCGCACTAATATAACTACCTTAGTCAAAATAAACTAACCACCCAGTGAGAAAATAGTCAGTGAGAGACTAATATGCATTGAGTATTGATACTAATGACATTGCATTTGCAAGCAAATTGCACAAAGTCTTATCTCCTAAAATAATTGAAAATCCTAAAGTCTGGACTGTGCAAACGAGTGAAAATTGTGGAAAATCAACTGATGGAAATTTATCGAATATTTATCTAATAATCTTCGCATCTTGTATATATTCCAAAGCGCGCATTCTAATCGGTTTCTGGATTCTAAAAGATAGTCGCAAGACGTCGGAGTTTTTTTCCTCTACATTCTAGATTAGTTTTGACATTTTTGTCTATTTGGTGAGAGATAAAAGGATAAATAGCGAGAAGTTGTGTCTAATTTAGTCATTGAGTCATTAGGAAAAACGGTGAGGCTTGGAAAAATGGGTAGATCCAGATCACGAAGTAAATCGCCGAGTAGGCGGCGTCACAAGAGTAAGCATTCACGTAAAAGATCAAAATCTCGTGAAAAACGCTCCAGCAGCAAATATTCAGAAAAAACAAAGGAACGCAGTTCAAAATCAAGGTAATTATTTATATAGAAATTTTGCTCTAGGTCGATTATTTTTTATGACTCAAGTCTCAAGCAGTCTCAAGTAACCATTCTTCTCCCCTCCTCCCTAACCATTTCTTTATTATGCTCCAATCGATGAAGAATTTGTAACCAACACTCCCTGTCTTTTTTACTATTTCATTGTAGCTTTCCTTTAATATTATTATATGCTGATAAGCTGCTATTAATAGATGATCCAAGTTCTCATCGATTTTTGAAAAAGTGGTATTGATTTTTGTTGTTTTCAATATGGCTTCCCTCAAACTTTATGTTTTTGATAATGGTTACAATTATTGATTTTTACCACTGATTTTTTACTAGCAATATTATATTATACGCGCACAATAGCACGTGACAAACATTGCATGTTTGCATGAACAATTAATATTCAGTTAGAAAAAAGATACAACATAACATGACTCCAATTTGAAATTCGACAATTTTAGGCCCTTAAAATACATATTTTTTCAATTTTATGACAAATATATTTGTTTAAATCAAATTTTCAGGAATTTAAAAAAAAATTTCCAAATTTATTGACATTTATTTAGAGGTATTAAGGGATTTCACGTCATTTCAAGGAATTTTATGGAATTTCAAAGTATTTGAAGACATTTAATGGTATTTTAAAGGATTTAACAATACTTCAGCCGTTTAAAGGTTATGGCAAGATTTCGTTGTGTTTTTAGAAATTTTAAGGGATTTAACTAGATTGAATGGGGTTTTAATGAATTACGATATTTTGTAGGATTGTATTAAAACATCTGTTTTTTAAATGTAAATTATTATAGCCTCAAAACATTATCGACAGAGTAGAGTCGATTAGTTTTAGATTATTAATGAAAATTACTGTTGTGAAATGAAAATATTTCTTTTAGAAAAAGGTCACATTCGCCGACTACAAGTACAGCTTCGGATATATCGGACGACATTCACATTGTGAGTCATAAAAAGCGTTCCTACAGGGACAGGGAGAGAGATCGCAAAATGGATGAAGTTGAGAGATTGGCGGAAATGGAGAGACAAAGGTGATTATATTTCTTTATTTTTTTCTCGGTTCCTCTTGACAATACTTGTGTACCTATCAGTATTGAGTAGTAACTCGTTACAAGTACCTAAGTTACTGAAAAGAATGAGTTACTTGTATTTTTTTGGCAGTAACTTACTTGTAACTTTAATTTTATAGTTACTTTTGAATTCCTTTGTATTTTTTGTATAATTTTTTTTCAATAACCGTTATGCTATAAACAGATATTTCAAAAATTGGACGCAATGGAAGAACAAAACAATTTGTTATTCACTTGCCAATATATATCGCGTATTTTTTATTTTAGCTGATTTCTATACAACTAAATACTTTTTATTGCAAAGTAACGTAACTGTATCTAGATACTTTTAATAGAGTAACTTACCTAACACTGGTATCTATATATATATATATATATAGTATTGTTATAAGTGGAAAATTAGTTACATAACATTAACTCTTCCTGATTTATTGTAACACGAATTTACTCAAATAATTTTTTTCAATTTTTAAATATGAAGTATTTTAAAGTAAAATTATAACTTTATAAAAAAAAATCTGAATAGTGGAAAGATAATTAAATGAATGTCAGGAAGGATTAATACTAAAATATTTGATCAGACAATAGTCTACACGTTGTTTTTGTCATTGTGTTGTCAGGAAAAAGAAAGAGTTAACGAACAAAATCCTTGCATCGAGTGCAGTTGGGTAAGAATGTGTACATAAATTTTTTGGTGGTGGTTAACTGGTTTTCGATTTCCTGACTTTCATCTTTTGTGAAGCAAAAGTGCATGCCTTGAATATTTACTCTCTCAAAAAAGAAACGAAACTAATTTTTTTCAACAAGCTTTCATGGACTTACAAGGTTCAAAATCTATTTCTTAAATTACTTATTCCTAAACACACTCTTTATTAGAGAGAATCACAAAGTCGCTTTTTTTTAGATTTTTAGTATTTTGATATTTCTGGAATTACTTGAAATCTTCTGAATTCTTTGAAATGTTTCGAAATGTTTTGAAATCTTTTTGAATTAATTTTTTATCCTTAAAATTATTCACTTACGTTGAGACTTCCAGTTTATAAAAGCAGTTTTTATGAGAGGATTGTTTTTAAGACTAAAATTAAATTATTGAAGATTAAGATATTTTAACATGTGTTTTTTAAAAATTATAATTGGCGTAAAAAAAAAAACTTTCTCCCCACAAAACAAAAATATTCACTTTTAAGTTTTAAAATTAAAAAATGGACTTTGTGATCGACTTTACTATTAATCTGGATTTCGAGCAAAGTTTCCAATGCCAAAAATCAAATTCGCATGTTATGACTTTGTACTCATGAGAAATTGGACCTAGATTATTAGATATAGAACGAAACACCCGATGCGTGTCTGCCTACAGGCGGCAGCGAGAAGTCGAGCAAAAAATGGTTGAGGAGGAAGCTGCGAAACGTATTGAGGAACTTGTACAGAAGAGGGTTGAGGAAGAACTTGAGAAGCGGAAGGAGGAAATCGAAGCTGAAGTTCAAAGGAGGGTTGAAGAGGCTAAAAGAGCCATGGAGCGCCAGATGATGGAGGAAATGGAATGGCGACAGGCGAAGCTGCGAGAAGAGGAAAAACGAAGAGAGGTAAGACCAATCCAAAGAAACATTGGCCTACATTAGCCCAATCGCTGGGACTTTATTCACATATCTTCAACATTTATTTACTGACCAAAGTCGACGAGCTTTTTTACCAAAATGGGAGCCAATCAATTATTTTATAAAACTAAAACTATCTATTCTGTTCAACTTTTAATTTAAAAATATGGAATACCGATCATGGAATCCATACCATACTCAAAAATCCTTTAATATTTTTTAAAGTCTTTTTGAATCTCTTAAAACCATTTGAAATCTCTTAAAATCTCGTGCAACGCCTGGTAAGTTTATGTTAGTTTAAAATAATATCGTTTAGATACATATTTTGTTTTTCTGATTCCGGTATAGGATTCCCAAAAAAGACTTTATTTCCTTTTCAATTATTTTATTTCGTTATTAATAGGTCTAAAATGATTTATTTAACTTGAATTAAGTTCAGTATTTAATCTAAATTTCATTTTGATTGATGGCTTTTCATGAGAGCGAAACTCGATCGACAAAATTGACTATTGAAATGAGAGATCAACAGTAAATAGTAACAGCGTTTGGGCTCGAAGCACTCTGGTTGAAAATGGTGAAGAGTAACGAGGGTAGAAACCTAAGTGCTTCTTCTTTCCAACATCCACCGAGGTCGCGTTGTTGGGAAGTGATATTTTTCTCAATGGTATTGTGAAGGTTTTCCTATTATAGAAGCATGAGAGCTATTTGTGAACGGAACTCTGTACCTGTATATGTACATACATATCTATATTTATTTATAATTTATAAAACGTGATAAACTTCCGTGATAAGGAATCTGATTGACACTGGTATTGTGAATTGGGATAATCCGTGTAAAGGTGCATATGAAGAGATTTTCCCACTTATCAATCGTGTTAATCGGATCCACCTCGATTACATGCCTACCTACAGTGAAAACACGAATGTGAAAACGAATGCTATCACATCTTTTATGGACTTTAAGATGATACTCGAGAAATTTAATCCCGAAACTTTGTAATTCAGTTTGTTCCCTGTCGCTTGGTTAATCGAGATAAAATAAAGATATTTCTCTATTGCAAAAATAGGACCAGCGGTATTCTTCCCTGGGTTTCCTACTACTTCAAAAAATTTTATTCGTCCTGCAATTTCGTTAATTTTTTTTTTAGTTTTTATATATTTCTTTTCAATCTTTATTTTAGTTTCTAGTTTTTTCGCGAAGTATTTTTCATTTTCTTAAATTCTGAGATTTAAGATTACGTGCCAATTTTACCTGAAGCAATTTTTGTTTGGTGGATTGTTCAGAATATAGTTAAGAATTTGGAACGTAAATTCAAAGTTAAATTTAGGGAATTCCTATGTAGTGGAAAGCATCAAATTCGAGAAATTTGAATTTTGAAAACAATGTTCGAATTAAATTTAATACGCGACTTTAATTTGAATACAACTTTAAAGTTAAAAGATTTTTCAAGGTATTTCACAATATTTTATAGAAATCAATAGATTTCAAGAGATTTAACAAATTTTAAAAAATTCAAAAAAAATTTAAAGAAATATCAGAAAGCTTTAAAAAGTGATTCCAAGGGATTTTAAAAGATTTTTCAAAAGATATAAAACAAGTTAAAAAGTTTTTAAGTAACTTCTAAAGATTTTAAAGAATTCAAGAGACTTAAAGAGATTTCAAAAGATTTTAAGAGATTTTAAGTAATGTTACATGATTTAAAAGAATTTCACACGATTTCAACAAGTTTAAGA